>PVIR01017610.1:0-34651 GCA_004026965.1 Petromus typicus | reverse complement strand
AAATGGGACCTCATTCTTTTAAAAAGCTTCTGCACAGCAAAGGAAACCACCAACAGTGCAAACAGGCAACCAACAATGTGGGAAAAAATCTTTACCAGCTGTTCCTCAGATAAAGGGCTATTATCTAGAATATATAAAGAGCTCAAAAAAATCAGCCCATCCAAATTTAATGACCCAATTCAAAAATGGGCATCTGAAATGAACAGATGTTTTTCAGAGGAAGAAGTAAGAGCAGCTAAGAAGCATATGAAGAAATGCTCAACATCATTAGTCATTCAAGAGATATAGATGAAAACAACATTGAGATTTCATCTCACTCCACATAGAATGGCTGCCATTTCAGAATCAGCCAACAGCAAATGTTGGCGAGGCTGCGGAGAAGAAGGAACCCTTCTCCACTGTTGGTGAGACTGTAGACTTGTACAGCCCCTATGGAGATCAGTTTGGAGATTCCTCAAAATGCTAGGGTTGGAGGTCCCATTTGACCCGGCCATTGCCCTGCTAGGTATATACACACGAGAATTAAAATACTCATATCACAGTGACATATGAGCACCCGTGTTTATAGCAGCCCAATTTGTGATTGCTACATCTTGGAAACAACCCAAGTGTCCATCAACTGGAGACTGGATTTAAAAAAAGCTGTGGTTCTTCTACAGAATAGAGTATGACTCTGCCATAAAAAATGATAAGTTTGAATCATTTATACTTAAATGGACATACCTTGAGGATATCCTCATAAGTGAAATAAATAGGGCACAGATAGGTACATTTCGCATCTTTTCTCTGGTATGAGAAAATAAAGATGTAAATGAGTCCTAGAATTGTATGTTATATATTGTGAAATAGAAAATGCTCAATATAAAATAGGAAGAAGGGGGAAAATGTTGAGATTGTAACAAAAAAGTAAGGAAACAAATTTTATGTATATGGGGGGCAGTGGGGTGGGTAGGGCTATTGGAAAAAATGAGAATTAAGTTGTGTCTTATACTGGTACAAATCCCCATTATGGAGTACAATCATGATGTGTATATGTAATGTACCAATAAAGATTAAAAAATTTAAAAAAACATACATGCTCCACCATTCAGGTACACCCCCCTGGCCTCAAGCACTCATAGCCACGCTCAATCCCTGTGCTCTATATAAGTGTGTGTAATCCTCAATAAAAATGAAAGTGTTCACGAAACCCCTTCAGAGTCTTTGTGGTGACTGCACATTCACCCTCCCAATCCGGATCTCTGAACCTGATCCTTGGCCAGTGCTGTGGACGACTACTACTTCACATCTCTATAACTCCTCTGATTCCTGTGCCACAGCACTGATGCTAACTCTGACTCAAGACTCTTTTCTGCTGGGTTACAGGAATTCTCGCAGAGTCTGATCCAGTCCAAGTTCGTGGGTAAGGAACTTTTGCAGTTTCTCTTCCTGGATGTTACTATGAGTTCAGCCCTGAGATGAAACTGTCCACTGAATCAGGATTATTCCTGTGAAATCAGTTACATCAGTAACAGGCTAATCCACTACTATGCTATCAATCAGGACTAGCTGAGAAATAACATACCACAAGACCCTATTTTGAGTCTTCCTTTAACCTAGAGAAGAAATACAGTTATAGTGTGAGCATCATGACAACCCAAAATGTGATGGCTTTGTCTCCTGTAATGATGAAGAGTAGTATTCAAACAATAGTTTTATAGAATCAGTTATCTAAAGCCTAGAGGTTGGAGGCTAGGTAATGCAAGAGATGGTAGAGAAGAAAACGAAATAAGTATTTTTTCTCCCCTTCCTTCCTTTTCTTAAGTCTTCTGCTTTGTGTTATTGGAAGGAGGAGAGAAGAGGATGGTAAATGATCCTAATGATGTTAGATATTATACATTTAGAAGGATAAAACTGAGTATAAAATTGCAAAATGGATATGAGAAAAAATTCTATGACTGATATAAATAGTAGAGAAAAAGTTAAAGGGAGGCAAATGAAAAGAACGAGAAGAGAGAATATAAAAATTGAGTATGAATAAGTCACAAGAGACATAAGTCAGGAAAAGAGATATGACTACAACTCAGAGAGAAATTAATGAACAAAGAAGAATTCTCTTACACTCTATAAACTATACAGGCAGTAAAAGGCAGAGGAGGAACACACATACACAGACACATTCTTAAAAGAAAAATGGATAAAATAATGGAATAAATGCATGGAAAATAATATACAAATGAAGGAAAACAGCAAAGAATAGAAACATTTAAAAAGTAAAATAAAAATGAACAGTGCTAGGCGTAGATATTTGCTTAAAGTGAGAACATGACAACAGTGTGAGCTTCCACTCTATGTCTCCCGGGCTGAACCTGGCCTCTGGCTACAGGAGCTGGGCCCCTGCCTTTCTGAGGGATTTCCCCAAGTCTGCTCTCCAACTGCCAGCAATTTCCCATGAGCGTTTTTCCCCCAGTCCTCTCTGAAAACTTGACTGTGGGAAGCAGCCACAGTACTGCTCTGAGACACAGGTTCAGACACTAGCTCTTACCAATAATGGGATTCCTGCAAGGGTCTGCTCTGTGGTTATAGGTGCAAGCACTTGTATCAAGATCACTCATCAAAGGTTGACCATGGACCGCCATTCTGGACATAATGTCCTTCATTCTTCTGCTATTTCCACCTGCAGGTGATTTTCTCAGTCTGGATGCAGCTCTTAGAATCTCTGTGAGCAAAGAAGTTGTTAGTTGGACTTTGCCTCCCATATGGTGGATAGCCAGCTGCAATTTTACTGCCTGGTCTCTCCTGTAAAGCATGGTCTGTTTCTTCTGTATCATTTTCTCCTACTTTTGTCTCCTTTGTCAGTTACCTAGTGGTCCCCAAGTAACTTTTATTCATTCAGCTCCTCTGCCAGCTACTATTTTCCAGACTCTACACACTTTGTCCAAGAGAAACTATTCACTGCTGCAACATTTTTGGAAAAAATAATCCCAGTTTGCAGGCTTACCCTGCTGCCTATTTAAACTCCACACCATTTCCTTTTCTAAGAATTTTCCTTTTGTGTTATTTACTGAACTATTCTTTCTTGGATGTTCTTTTTCTTTCTTTCTTTCTCTCTCTCTCTCTCTCTCTCTCTCTCTCTCTCTCTCTCTCTGTCTCTCTTTTGAGACAGGGTCTCGCTTTGTAGTTTAGGCTGGCCTTGAACTCACTATTTAGCCCAGGCAAACCTTGAACTCACAGCAATCCTCCTGCTTCTACCTCCTCACTGCTGGGGTTACAGACATGAGCCACCACAACCAGAATTATGTAGAACTGATTACTCTGCATTTTGTTATGTGATAACTGGGAATCAAACTCAGAACCTTGTGCTTGCAAGGGAGGTGGCAGAACCACTGAGCTAAATCCCCAGCCCTTTTGCATGTTTTTCAAATGGCATATTTCTCCACAGTTCTTCCTTTGTTCTTAATTTTTCTTGTGTGTGAGAAATTATTACACAAACAAATAGATTAATGCCTATCTTCACATTAACTTCCAGTCAGTATGTCCACTTTAGATCTATGCTCTCTGAATTCTGTATTCAGATATGTGCTTTCCTCAAGGAACTCTAAGTGTACATCATCTTATAAGTGATAGGAATCCATTGGTTACTTATAAGCTAGACAGAAGTAACCTCAAATTTTATTTTACTATATCATGAAAGAGATAAGTTAAAACATATCAATTATAACCATCAATATTAATGGCTTCAATTCACCAAAAGAAACAGGCTGGCAGAATGAGTCAAGCAGGAAGACCCAACAGTATACTGTGTACAAAAAGCACATTTAATTAAAGAAGAAAGACATAGACTGGAAGCCAAAGGATGGAACACAGTACTCAAGGTGACCAGAACCTAGGAAAAAGCGGGGCTGGCTATTCTATTTTCAGACAACACGGACTTCAAGCCAAGACTGACTAAGAGAGACAAAGAAGGTCACTATAGCCTTCTAAAGGTAACAATCCAAGAGGAAGAGATAACAATAATAAAAATATATACTCCAAATAACAGTTCCCTCAATTGTATAAAACAAATATTAACAGAAATGAAAAATCAAATAAGTACTAATACATTTATATTGAAGAGATCTCAATACCCCACTGTCACAAATAGATGGATACACTAGACAAAAAAATCAACAATGAAACCATTCCCACTAAGATCAGGTACAATAAAAGATACATACAATGTCCACTTTAACCACTCCTGTTCAATATTGTGCTGGAAACATTAACCACACAATTAGGCAAGAGAAAGAAATAAAAGGAATAAAATAGAAAATGAAGAAGTTAAACTGTCATTATTTACTGATGACATGATACTCTACTAGAGGATCCTAAAAACTCAACCAAAAGACTGCTAGACCTAATCATCAAATTTAATAGTGTAGCTGGATACAAAGTTAATGCTCAAAAATCATTAGCCTTTATATACACAAACAACAGATGCATTGCGTGAGAAATTGGGGAATCAATCCCCTTCACAACAACATCCAAAAATATGAAATATCTAGGAGTCAATCTAACAAAGGAGGTGAAAGATCTCTACTCTGAAAATTACAGGACTCTGGAAAAGGAGATAGAAGAAGATACCAGAAAATGGAAAGACATCCCTTGTTCCTGGTTTGGAATAATCAATATCATTAAAATGGCTATACTCCCACAACTGTTAGACAGATTCAACACAATCCCAATTGAAACCCCAACTGCAAATTTCACAGATCGAGAGAAAATAATTCAAAAATTCATCTGGAATCACAAAAGACCTAGAATAGCAAGAGCAATTCTAAGCAATAAGGACAAAACAGGGGGTATTATGATCCCCAACTTAAAACTATGCTACAAAGATAATGTGATAAATAACCACATGGTACTGGCAAAGCAACAGACCTGAGGACTTGTGGAGTAGATTAGAAGATCCAAAAACAACTCCAGACACACTAAGCTATCTCATTTTTCACAAAGGAGCCAAATACCCTCAGTGGAGGAAGGATAGCCTCTTTAACAAATGGTGCTGTAAAAACTGGGCTTTAACCTGCAGAAGTCTAAAGCTAGACCTAGCTCTTTCACCGTGTACTAAAACAAAACCAAAGTGGATTAGGGACCTAAATATTAAAACAGACACACTAAACCTGCCACAAAACAGGTTAGGTAAAACTCTTGAAGACATTGGTTTAGAGAAAGATTTCATGAGCAAATCCTCTATAGCATGAGAAGTGATAGAAGAAATCAATAAATGGGATTCTATCCTTTTGAGAGGTTTCTGCACAGCAAAAGAAACCACCATCAAAGCAAAAAGACAACCAGTAATACAAGAAAGAATCTTTACCAGCCATTTCTCAGATAAAGGGTTACTATCTAGAATGTATAAAGAGCTTAAAAAAATCAGTCCACCCAAATTTAAAGACCCAATTCAAAAAATGGGCATCCGAAATGCAGAGACACTTTTCAGAGGAAGAAGTAAGAGCAGCTAAGAAGCATATGAAGAGATGTTCAACATCACTAGTCATTCAAGAGATGCAATGAAAACAACATTAAGATTTCATCTCACTCCACAAAGAATGGCTGCTATCTCAGAATTACCCAGCAACAAATGTTGATGAGGCTGCAGAGAAGAAGGGACCCTTCATGGTTGGTGGGAATGTAGACTCATACAACCCCTGTGGAGATAAGTTTGGAGATTCCTCAAAAAAACTACAATTATAGGTGCCTTTTGACCGTACTATTCCTCTACTCAGGATATACATAAAAGAATTAAAAGATTCATATCACAGCAATATATGTGCACCTATGTTTCTAGCAGTTCAGTTTGTGAAAGGTAAATCTTGGAAACAACCCAAATGTCCATCAACTAGAGACTGGATAAAAAAGTTGTTGTTCTTCTACACAATAAAGTATTACTCTGCCATAAAAAATGATGAGTTTGAATCATTTATACTTAAATGGACATACCTTGAGGACATCCTCATAAGTGAAATAAATAGGTCACAGATGTGTAAATATCATATCTTTTCTCTGGTATGAGAAAATGAAGACGTAAATGAGTTCTAGAATTGTATGTTATATATTGTGAAATAGAAAATACTCAAAGCAAAATGGGTGAAGGGGGAAAATAATAACATTATAATGAAAAAGAAAGGAAACAAAGTTTATGTATATAGGAGGTGGGGATAGTAGGGTAAGTAGGGCTATGTGAAAAAATGAGAACTAAATTGTGTCATATACCGGTACAAATTGTCATTGTTGAGTACAATCATGATGTGTATATGCAATGTACCAATAAAGATTTCAACTTTAAAAATCAACAATGAAATGTCAGAATTTAACCAAACTACTGAACAAATGTACTTAGTAGATGTCTACAGAGGGTTCCACCCCACAACATTATAATATACATTATTCTCAATTGCACATAGGACATTCTCCAAAACAAATCACTTACTAGCTCGTAGAACATGCTGAAGTAAATGCAGAATTAAAGTTATCCCATGCATATTATTAGGTCATAGTGCATTGGAACTGGAAATCAGTGGCAAAAGAAATCACAAGAACTTCATAAACACATGGAAATTAAACAGCCCCCTTCTTGAAAACCAAAACATTTCTGAGGAAATTAGACTGTTTCAGCAATTAAACAATAATTCCAATACAAAATACCAGAACTTATAGAACATGAAACGTTTCTTAGGGAAGAAAATTAAATTGTCTCTCAAGATCTTTCAAGAATATATTTAAATGTTTTGAAATAGCAAAACATTTAAATAGAACATCTAAAGTAGAGCACATGTGTGAAATAGTTAAGCAGTATAGTAGAGGAAATGTGATAGCTGAATATAGTTCTGAGAAGGAAATTGGGGTTTCTGACACAGCAAATAGGATGAGCACCAGTGCCATCCCTGCTATATATATACACAAAGGAATTAAAAGACTCATATCACAGTGACATATGTGCACCCATGTTTATAGCAGCCCAGTTTGTGATTGCTACATCTTTGAAACAACCCAAGTGTCCATCAACTGGAGACTGGATTTAAAAAAGCTATGGTTCTTCTACAGAATGGAGTACTACTCTACCATAAAAAATGATAAGTTTGAATCATTTCTACTTAAATGGACATACCTTGAGGATACCCTCATAAGTGAAATAAATAGGTCACAGATAGGTAAATATCACATCTTTTCTCTGGTATGAGAAAATAAAGATGTAAATGAGTTCTAGAATTATATGTTATATATTGTGAAATAGAAAATGCTCAAAGTAAAATAGGGTGAAGGGGGAAAACTAATGGTATTATAACAAAAAAGTAAGGAAACAAATTTTATGTATATAGGGGGGCGGTAGGGTGGGTAGGGCTATGGGAAAAAATGAGAATTAAGTTGTGTCTTATACTGGTACAAATCCCCATTGTGGAGTGCAATCATGATGCGTATATGTAATGTACCAATAAAAATTTTAATAAAAAATAGAGCATAGGAGACCTGAGGAAGAACAAGTCATGAAAGAGAAGCTAATAATTTAACTGTAGGACCATTGAGACCTCCTCTCTCTCCTCTTCCACCCTCGAGTTTAAACCTTTATATCCCTCTCTTTGTTAGGTAGAGACAACCTAATCCCCATTACAAGCTGGAGTTGGAATACCCTAAATGTAGAAAAAGGTAGCTGTAACTTCAGAAGGAATTTTCCAAGTTAAAACAAACTGTTTAATGTTAGAACAATGAATTTTTAGCCATTTGCTTAATGGTATCCATCTGATAAAAATGGCTTCCTTCTGAATTTGGCCAACTCCTCGGGCTCCACTTGGACTTTGTGAACCATTGAAAATTATTTTTCTCTGTATCTCTTTTTAGTATGCACTTATATTTTTAAAATTCATTCTGCTTTGTGTGATTACCATCAGTCAACTTTGGCCATATTTTAGGCTTTGAGGAACCATATACCTTACTTCTTTTTACCTAATTTATGCAATAGTTTTCCCCATAGTCAAGAATTGATCAGCTTCCAGCTCTAAAGTGAAACTTTGTTTTACACAGATAGAAGGGAGACAGGGCATAGGTTAGTGGCTCCTACAAAGTTACCTATCACAATGATGTTTTGAAACAGGGTATTGTTAGTTTTGCTATCAAAAAACAAATTCCCTAATAAATAAGTATAATTAATGCTTTGTACATATACAGAAATAATTATATGAAACACCGTAGAAATTCCCTCTTGCGTTGCAAGGTAAATGATGAATGATTCTAGGGATTCTAACTGCCCCACAGATATGAAATAATAACAACAATAACAAAAACAGTTTGGAAATAGAGAATCTATGTTAATCCCATAGAAAAGCACAGATCCCTGGAAGTGCTACCAGTGCTAATCTCCCATGCGATCTCTCTATGCCATGGTCCTTTACTTTCTATAAAATATCAAGAGGAAAACTTTCTTCTTCCAATTTGAGTCCAGTGTTTGGGAGTTGGCAAATAAACTGACAATAGATAGTAAGGAGGCAATAAAAGATTTCTTTTTGCAGTATTCAATGATTAATTGAATCAGTAGTCAGGAAAAAGATTTATATAACAAATTTAATGTGTATGACTGTAGGGATGACGGCTGCTGTACAATCGTTTGGGAAGTAAAGTTCTGGCTTTTGATACTAATGGAAATGGGCAGTCTGTCTCTGTGGAAGTTGAGCTGTGCAAGAAACTCCCTTGGAGAGAGGTTAATGACAGCTGTATTTTCTAGAGATTCTGATTTAGTCAGATAAGGGAAGTCCAAATATGATTTCTTTTTGCATTTTATTTAACTGAAATGTTTTCATTTTAAAATAACCTTTATACTCACTCTGGAGATCTGAGTAGGTCCCCAAAACTATTATTCTGTTCTCAAATGCACATATCTGAAAGAGCAGAGCACCATGGGAAATGAACATTCATCGACCTCTGTGAGTTTGCCCATATACACACAGATTATCCTCGGGGTTCGACTAGTGACTCTGTTTAAGCCACACTGTGAGATGGAGGTGGGAATAAAGGCATCTCATAACACTAGCAACTAGCAAAAAGCAATATAATGCCACACTCTTCATGGCACTCCAGAATCTCATAATCTGTGATTCCATATTAATCTCTCCATACACCAAAATTCCAACATATTAGAAATCATTATTGTTTATAACTGAAAAGTACTCTCTTCTAAGCTTAATGTAAAAGAAAATATAAACTCCACCAACAGCATAATCCAACAGTTCTAAATTACATTGTTTTTATTGCACAGGAAAGGCACTTTCTAGAAGTATTGTAATATGGTCTCTAACAATATTCATTCATTTATTAGGATAGTAATGAACAGCAATTATCAATAAATGCCTGACTGGAGTAGCAAAGTTTATTGGAGAATATAAGTGAGTAATGCTGATTTGTTATTAATAACTAATACAGTATGCAAGTTACACCTTAAAACAGAGCTCTGAGTTATCCTCATTAAGTTCTAATACAAATTTTTAGATGTACTTTTTTCTTCTGTTTGCAGATATTAGCAAAGAACAAAATTGGCTTCAAAAACCTGTTCTCTTTTAGAAAGATATGCCTTAATCACAAGCTTGAATTTATATGTATGAAGATATTTCCTCCCTAAATTTGCAGAAATGCAATCAACTAGATGTCCCCGTTTCTTCCTCTAATTCTTGGAGAGGTGGAGCTGTCCCTACTGGACACTTCGCACATTAGAGGGAGGAGGTCCCGGGGAAGTGTACTTGACATCTGGAGTTTACTGCCAGTGAACACTGAGTCTCTCCACCCATCCTGGAGGTACCCTTTGTGTTTTGATCACTTTGTCATTTTGCTGCAACAGTCAGTTGCATAACAGGACACTTTCAAAGTAAATATATTACAAAGTACAAACTGTTCCACTTGAGAATGTTTGTTTTCTTACAGATGTTTCAGGAGCTTGTTCCTGTGGATGTTGACAACTTCAAGATAGACTTGGGTTTCTTTGCATACCCTGAACCTGTCTTATGACTCATTTTTTAAATATTTACTTCTATAAAGTAGTATGTTACTTTGTTTATTAGCTAATTATTTAAGTTAGCAAGTGACTTTCAATACTTATATAGATTATTTGTTAGCTGAAAATTTATATGAATGCTTTCAGAATTTTTTCTAGTTAAAAATAAAATTACCTTGTTGTAGAAATTTATCTTCCTTCTAAAGCTGATCGAGGCTTTTGATGGGCCCATGTGTTTACCACTGAAGCATTGCACATCTGTATATCAAACAGTCACCTCCACTCTGCGAAACCCTTCCCAATCACAAGATGAACTCACGGCCGGTAGTGCCTGGAGACTATTCTTCTATACGCCAGTTTTTAGGCTGCTTCTCAGAACTCATAGGAGAGTTTAAATAAGTACATGACTCTGAGGATGTTGTACAATTTATTCATTTAATCAATAGTTTACAGTTAGTAGATATTCTTCTGTTTTATGTGAGTATATTCTATTCTCTTCTACATCTTAGCAGCTAAAAACACTTTTGAGTACTTTAAGAGCAACCTTAAATGCCCAATAAACAAGTCAATCATCCAACAGTCAGGCAATCCTGGCTCTCTACGATGAAAAGCCCAGGTCAGGTCACATGTTCCATGTGGTTGAGGACAGCTAAGAGACGAGTGAGTTTATTCTCCAGAGTTCTGTTACTGTCAAAGGTAATGCATTTTTAATACACAATTAAATGTTATGATAAAAAATACATAAGCACATAATTCCACACTTTCTTACTGGTGAATGAATTCTATGTTTATTTTCAATAGCTATTACACTGAATGTCATTGTAATTTAAAGAAAGATTCTAACAAAGATTATTAAATGTTTTGTGCATTACGATATAGAAGTCACACCAAAGTATACATTTACATTTTATTTACATAACTAACATTAAAACAAATGCCAATTATAAATTCTAGCTTTACCTACTCTAAAGAGAGGAGGAAAAAATAATTGAAGCTTTTTGACTTGCAGGTAGATTTGGGTGGTTCATCATCTAAATTTTTCTGTTGAAGGAACAGTGTTGATGTACAGAGATGACCACGTCAAAATATAGTCAGCATTGACCCAAGAGCCTACAAGGTGGTTATACATAAGTCTCCCTCAGCTAATTAAGGCTTCTTTGGGGATCTCAGTCATATTTTCATGCTATGTAAATGGACAAGTCAGCGATAGTCTTTTCTCTAGCATAATGATACTCAGGCCTTTGTCAAGAATGGCTTGGAGTCAACTGCTAGGAACTTCCGGTGTAGAAAGCAAGGCCTCTTGCAGAGGTGAGGAAAATGCAGCACCATCTTTCTCCTCCTGACTCGAAAGCTTCTTGGAACCAAAGTCAGGCTTCTGAAAATAAGAGAAGATATTGGATGGATGGAAAAAATTACTCATTCTAAAGTAATAATTTGGAGGCATACATGAGAATAAAATATGCTTGATTTTAAGTTTGCTGCAGTCCTTGTTGTTAAAAAAATCTCATTTATCCAAACAGCCTTCAGAAGCACCGCTAAGTACTATGATAAAATAAAAATCAAGATGATTTGATTTAAAAAATGCTGACAGATACTCATGTAAAATGCAGCTGTTATCATTTTATAGATGAGCAGAACAGACAGGAAAATATGGAATATTGTTTCTGACATTTAAGTACAAATTCTACCTGCCAAGAGAGTGTCATGAGTTCCTGTTTCAGGCAAGCATAGCTTTGCTTTCTTTTCAGAGGACTCTTTGCCAATTATTCAGAGTTTTTTTGTTTCATTTTTTAAGTCTACTGTCACAGATGTTAATGAATAAGGTTTCTCTTTCCTTGACTGGAAATTTCCTAGAGTAACAGCAGTCTTTTTCTGTTTCCACTGAGGGTGACTGGGCCTTGTCATCAAAAATCTGTGTTTATGACCAAGCAGCAAAAAGGAGTGTGCGTACAGCAAAGAGAGATGAGGGAAAACATAAGAGCAATGCTAAGCTAAAAATTTCTAAGTTGTTAGTGACATCTACAGAATAAGTGTCAAATTTATCAAACAGAAAGTAATTATAAATTATCCATTCTTTATTTTCAATCAGATGTGGTATATTAATATATAAAATTATTTTAGGATTTTGATAGGAAAAATCACCAGATGTGATTCAATGTAGATCTGTCTGTGTGAGCATATGAATACACACATATTGAATAGGAAAGAAAGGTAGATTCTTAGAAGGGGTGGAGGATGCAGGTAAACTAGAAATACAATTTTTAATATTTATAGAAATTAGACCACATTGGATTGTCATGTATTTTTATCTAATCACAGCATTTAAATGACATTAGAAACTAAAATGGAAGATATTTGCTTAACTACCAATTAGATTTATAAAAATAACTCTTGAAATATTTGATAATGTAAATAAAACTACAATGTCTGCAAGGCTGACCAAACCAAAATGCAAGATTTTGGAAAATTGGAACTTTAGTTAAGCTTCAGATAATTTTAGGCATATCCAAAATATTGCAAGAGCTACACTAAGACTGCAAAGCAAGTATGTATTTACCTACAATTACAATTAAGACTGGCTCTTGACAACCAAACTATGTATTTCTGCAGCAGACAGACTTTCTTATCTATTCACTGTAAAATGAAAACTCTCTAGTTTTATACAAATATTTGTCAGCATGGATGTATGTGTATTTTAAATTATAAAATTACTTTTAATATTAATGATATTTAACATTTTTTAAAAGCTGATACAAACATTATATAATCTAGAACACATTAACACTGAAAAAAATTATGGTCACAATTAGCACCACATAGAGGCATTTTTTGGTATATCTGAATTGTTTTTGCCCAAGTAAAAGTGACCAATATCAACTTTTTAATTAGGATATATTTTTAGTACACGATGATTACATTCTTTGTGGGGAGTTGGTACATGTACATAGCACACCTTAATGCTATTTTTCTTCCCCTTCCTCTGCTTTCTTTCCCCTTTCCTTTCCTTCTTACCTGAGAAAAATATATCTCATTGTTTCTATTACTTACCATTTATTTTTCTCTTGATTTATATTTAAAATTAAACCTAAAACTTCCATTCAACCAAGTTATTTTTCTTCTAGGTATCTTTCCAAAATTGTTAAAGACATTGTATTACAGTAATACATGCATATCCATAAAACTGATAGTAGACAAATTTTAGAAGTAGCCTATATGTGCATTGGCAGATGAATAGATAAAGATCATGTGGTATTTATTGACCCAGTGGAGTATTACTCTGCCACAAGGAAGGATAAGGCTGAGTCATCTGTAGAAAGGTGAATGCAGTTTGAGACAACAAAATTAAGTGAAATAAATTAGATTCATAAGCTTAAATATCATATGAGAAACCCATTCAGTGAGTAGAGGAATTATTTTACTTTGCAGTTTGGATATCTACAGGAATAACGAGTTACTAATATTCTTGCAATGTCTGTATTTCACTCTCCATGTTGCCACACAATCCCATTGCCCTCGATTACGACAGTCGACCCAACTCACCTTTATTCAGGAGGCTATTTCCCTGCTATTTCAGACTTAGTCCAGAGCCTCCGGAACTACTCGTACTCAGTTGCTCTGCATAGCCTTCAGCAATGCTCTGGATAAAATGTTTATCATGGGGTGGATTCTCTTGACACAGTGATCTGGCACTATCTTAAATTATGTAATATACATTAAATTTTAACTGATATGAGTCAATAAATATTACAATGTCCATAAAGGGCAACAAAACCACTCCACTCTGCTTTGCTTAGAAAATACCCTTATGAGCCATCTGATAGGAATTATAACTTAATATAGATCCAATAGATAAATCATATCAACCCACACTGTACACATCAATCATAAGAGCTCTTGCCACTTGCAGTAATTGTAAGGAGCCTGCACTTATCTCAGCTGAGGGCTGCTCGAAGAGGACTCCTGAAACTTGGATCTGTGTCAGAAATTCATTGATTCAGTGAGGTAAAGGACTAACACTTCAAAATACCTTTGGACACAATGGAGTTGTTCTTCTGGGTCACTGTGAGTAGGACAAAGGGAACATAAACTTCAAGTCACCCCAGAGGGATGTGAAATTGTATTATGCATTTATGTACTAATGTATTGTTTGTTCTTCCTTGCGTAAGACTTTCTTTCTCTCCCTTCTCCACGCCCACACACACACACACATACACACAGAAGGTCAGATCAGTAGAAGTCTGAATTTTGACTCATTTTTACTGTCTTCAGTGCCTGGCACATAACAAGACTTGAGTAGGTACTTCAAAATAAATGGATAATGAATAAGTGGGTAACTGGAGAAATTACTAATTTTGCCTAAACCAACACAGAGCTATACACACAAACTCTTTATTAGTCTCCAGGGGAAAGTGTTTTTTTCTTGGAAATTTCCTGCAAGATTCTCAGCAGGAAGAAAAACTCCTTACAGAATGTTTTTATACTGTCAGAAACAAAATTCTATTTTTTTTTCTAAACCACAAGGCAGAATTTCCCAATAGCAACAGAAAAGCTAGACCTAGCCAGCTGATATTCTTAATTTGACAAAGTCAGTGTAGTCATATGCCATTTAACAACAGAAATCCCTGCTAAGAAATGCACAGCTAGAATATTTTATTCTTTCATGAACATCATACAGTACATTACGCAAACTAGGGCAGCTACTATGTCATTAGGTGATATATTATTATGCGACCACTGTTAAAATGCATCCATTGATGACCCAAAAGAAGTTAGGTCATATATTACTGTATAATTAAAACAGAAATCTTCTTAAGTATAAAAAGGATCTTGATTCTCTCTAAACTCATAAAGAAGCATCATTCCTGCACTTTCTATGTGGCATACATCAGGAGAAGCTCAACAGTGAAGTAGTAGGTGGCCAGGCCTTTACTCTTTGCCCTGGCTCAAGGCTGCTTATTTGCTTCACAAGTGCTAGTTTTTGAAAAGAAATACAGTAGCTTCCCCACTGTCTTGCCAATCACATTTGTAATTTTTTTTTGTATGCAACTAATGGTAGCCATTCTCAGAAAATTACAGAAAAGGAGTCAGAAAAGAACATTCCCAGGGATGAAGCTCCCAGAAGAAAATGAGGAATGAGAGAAGAGGGAAAGGGCTGTGCTGATGGTGTTCTCTAGGCGCTGAAGCTCTTAGGGTACACCATGTATTCACAATATCATCAGAAAAGTTTAAAAACAGCAATCAGTGTGGGCCAGTCAAAAGCAGATGAAAAATGCATAAAATTGGATCGATTAAATAAAGGAAAAAATCTGAGATAATTTTCCTAAATGTTATGAAAAAAAGACAGTCAGGCAGATATGAAAGACAGAAAAGAGAGATTCACCTGGATAAAAGCAACTTGAGATTTTCAGAGTTAGGCTCCATGAGGTCACTATGAATACTGAATAAATGAATAATGAAACATTACCTTTGAGTGAAATGCAACCTTCTAGCAAGTCTGTAGTCACAGTTTGGGTAACTGACCAACGCATAAGATTATTTTAAGTTTAAAGACACCCAATACACATTTCAGATACACAATTTATTATATATAACATTTCTTTTTAATGCTTTCATACATAGCTTTTTATAATATATATGTCAGCCAACACTAGCCACAAGGAGTTTAAAGTTCTCTAATCTTGGATAAGGTGATGGTATATTTAGGTTCCTGGTAGTTTTAGTTTCCTGGCAAAGTTGATAGGGTGGTACAGAGATATCACCAGTATCTGTTTTCTAGTTATATCAGTAGCCATCACATAAATTTACATAATTAGCTACTCTTCCATCACTTCATTATATACTAGGTGTTACTTTAGCACTTTCCAGAAAAATTTGCATACAGACCAAGAAAGTTTCTCTTCTATTTTATGGATATACTATATTGTTGTATCATCATTGAACATATATCTTACAACACTGTTGCAGTGAAAGGTATATAGTCAAGTAATGATAATGTATATTTATCATTGATAGTTATTGTAATAAGCACACTGCCTGCTAGGTATTTTAAATATTTTACACACATGAAACAATATATATTAGTACATATTATCTCATTTTTCAGAGAGGAAAACTAACAGAAAATTTGACAACTGGTTATTATGGATTTGCAGCTTCCTGATTACTCAAGTTTTATGTACATTTAGAATTGTTTTGACCACCTATTAAGTAAAAATATTATATTTGACCCCTGTGTCTCTAGCAAATGAAAATTTATATTGACTTTCTTTCTTTTAACTTCCTTTGCTTAAGAACCTATTTGAATTATAAGAGCGATTTACATATTCTGAAGAAAAGTACTTGTGAGACACTGGTTTGTAGGCACTTTCTCCCAGTCTTTCTTATTTGTTTATTTGCTTTTTGCTGTGCAGAGTATCAAATCCAGGGCCTCGTGCACATAGGCAAGTGTCCACCACTAAGATGCACCTGCCGCCTCTGCCTTTTCATGAACTTGATGACGTCTTGATGAGCTTTATCTGTCTGCTTTTGTTTGCTATCTAGTGACATACAAATGGTTGGCTTCTTTGCTTTCAAAGTGTTCAGTCTATCATTGTTGGTGTGGATAAATCATACTGAAGCTATTTCTCCAGTACCAGAAGCTTTTCCCAGTATATCACCTTCCTCATGTCTGAGAAGCTTGGTGGTAATTCCTTGCTAGCCAACTCACCTGGCATCCTGCCAAAATAACTTTCATCAGCAGTTGTGCTGTCCTCAAGAGATGCATCTGAAATCCAAGTCTGCAGTCTCTGAGAAACACAAGCAAGGAGATCAGGTTGTACAAAGACAGAGCGTAACCTATTGTATTCTACCATCATCTTGTCATTTATTACAAAAGTATCTAGGTTACTTTGTTAATTTTATTGGGTAGTGATAATTTTTTTAGTTTGCAATAAACCTTTTCTGTAATAATGAAACTAAAACTACATATTTAATGAAAAATTAAGAGGTGGATTTTCTTGCCTTAAGAAAATTGCTGAAAATCAAATAAGCTATTTGTCTCTATTTACCATCCAATGGTAAATAGATGCAATTCTAATAGCTGAAATTATGAAATAGCAAGCCACAAATCTGCTAAAGAGTGATCAGTATCTACTTACCCAGCTAACCCATTCATTTTAGGACCTGACTGTGCCCCGAGTACTTATCTATCAGTATATGAGGTCTAACTTTTCAATGACATCAACCACTATTTTAAATTAAGTTTATCTGCAAGTTGTCTTATGTACATACAAATGAAATAATAGCTATCAATCATGTTGAAATAAAATTTTTAAATAGTTCAAAAAACTTGTATCAGTTTCATCAGAGGCTTCCAACAGATTAACAGGTAGATTAATTTTTTATCTTTATTGGTACATTAAATATACACATCATGATTGCACTCCATAATGGGGATTTGTACCAGTATAAGACACAACTTAATTCTCATTTTTTCCCATAGCCCTACCCACCCTACCGCCCCCCATATACATAAAATTTGTTTCCTTACTTTTTTGTTACAATCTCAACATTTCCCCCCTTCATCCTAAGGTAGATTAATTTTTAAATGGCTTTTTCCTTCAATCCAATATTTTAAGTAAAATTCTTATAGCTTATTTTTTACAACTGACTATTCATATGTCTGAAAATTTCTAAAAAAAAAGATTATACAATTCAATTTAAAATTATGTGTACAGGATGATATTTAATAAGAATATAATGGCAGTATTATGACAAAACATTTTTTATTAAATGAGGATACTATTGGGGCCAGGGATTTGGCTCAGTGGTTCTGGTGCCTGTCTTGCAAGCGCAAGGACCTGGGTTCGATCCGCATAACCACATATAATACTGGGCATGGAGACTCATCCCAGCAGCAACCAGTATCACATACCACAGTGCCAGGCGTGGTGGCTCATGCCTGTAATCCCAGAACTCGGGAGGCAGAGGCAGGAGGATTGCTGTGATGTGAGTTGGAGGCTGAGCTTAGGGCCAGCCTGAACCACAAAAAGCAAGACCCTGTCTCAAAAAAAAAAAAAAATGAGGATACTATTTATGGAACAAAATTTTATTTGAATTGGAATTAGCCTACACATAATTCAAAATTGCATGCAATTTTTATACTATTCTTTGAAATAAAATACAAGTTACAGTTACCCAAATTTATGTGTTTCTTTAAATGCATGGTTGATTTACCCAGTCTTTGTTAGTAGGTTGATCTTATATATAAACAGTTCATTAAGGCAATGTGTACTTTCTTTTCTGCCTCATGTTTTTAGTATATTGAGAATTTGGAGAACTATTTTCTTTACTAAGGGTTTAAACATTCTATTGAGCATTTTGTAAATGAGTTCTCCAAATTTCAGCAGCATTTTATTAAAAATCATTTAAAAGTTTCAAATCAAAGTACTCAATGAAATGCCAAAACACTTAGCTTTTGAAGCTTTCACTGAATTGCTATTATTGAAAACAAACTTGCAAATATAACATTAAAATGCATTGCTTAACGGTAAGGGAGTCACTGAATAAATTTAATAATAACAGCACAAATAATTTATAGTATTAAAATTGGAAATTCTACAAATGTGCTTTTCTTACTAGCTCTGGTAAAGAATCTTTTTTTTAAATTTTAAACTATGAAAGGCTATATTTTTAAAGGTGCAATAATAAAAGAGTTGAAAATTATACACTAAATTCAAACTCATTTTTTGTAGTGCTGGAAATTGAATTCAATGCCTTAAATGTGTTACACAAGCACTTTAATTTCACCCCTCCTCCCTCAAGCCTCTTTTTTTTTTAATTGAAATCTTTATTGGTACATTACATATACACATCATGATTGCACTCCACAATGGAAATTTGCACCAGTATAGGACACAACTTAATTCTCATTTTTTCCCATAGCCCTACCCACCCTACCGCCCCCCCATATACATAAAATTTGTTTCCTTACTTTTTTTATAATCTCATTATCCCTTCATCCTATTTCACTTTGAGTATTTTCTATTTCACTATATATAACATACAATTCTAGAACTGATTTACATCTTTATTTTCTCATACCAGAGAAAAGATGTGATATGTACCTATCTGTGACCTATTTATTTCACTTATGAGGATATCCTCAAGGTATGTCCATTTAAGTAGAAATGATTCAAACTTATCATTTTTATGGCAGAGTAATACTCCATTGTGTAGAAGAACCACAGCTTTTTTATCCAGTCTCCAGTTGATGGACATTTGGGTTGTTTCAAAGATGTAGCAATCACAAACTTAACTGCTATAAACATAGGTGCACATATGTCACTGTGATATGAGTCTTTCAATTCTTTTGTGTATATATCTAGCAGGGCAATGACCAGGTCAAATGGGACCTCCAATCCCAGCTTTTTGAGGAATCTCGAAATTGATCTCCACAGGTGTTGTACGAGTCTACAGTCCCACCAACAGTGGAGAAGGGTTCCTTCTTCTCTGCAGCCTCGCAACCATTACCCTGTTTCCAAAAGCAGAGAAAGACCCAACCAAAAAAAAAGAACTACAGGCCAATATCCCTAATGAACATCGATGTAAAAATTCTCAATAAGATACTGGCAAACAGAATACAGAGAATTATCAAAAAGATCACACACCTTGACCAAGTTGGATTTATCCCAGGTATGCAAGGATGGTTCAACATACGTAAATCAATTAATGTTATACACTACATTAACAGACTCAAGGACAAAAACCATATGGTCATTTCAATTGAAGCAGAAAAAGCATTTGACAAAATACAACACCCATTTATGTTCAAAACCCTACAGAAGACTGGAATAGGTGGTCTGTATCTCAATCTATTTTTTTTTTTTTTTTTTTTTTTTTTAGGCAGAGTTTCACTTTTATAGTTCAGGATGGCCTTGAGCTCACTATCTAGCCCAGGTAAACCTTGAACTCACATCAATCCTTCTGTCACTGCCTCCTGAGTGCTGGGATTACAGGTATGAGTCACCATGCCTGGCACTGTAGTATGTGATTACTGGGGATCAAACCCAGGACTTTGCATTTGCTAGGCAAATGCTGGAACCACTGAGCTAAACCCCCGGGCCCAAGCCTCTCTTTTTAAAAATCATTTTCTTAGGTAGATGTCAAATTAAATTTAATTAATTTACACATCTGTGACCTATTTATTTCACTTATCAGGATGTTCTCAAGGTACATCCACTTAAGTATAAATGATTCACTCTTATCACTTTTTATGGCCAAGTAATACTCCGTTCTGTAGAAGAACCACAACATTTTTTATCCAGTCTCCAGTTGATGGACATTTTGGTTGTTTCCAAGATTTACCTTTCACAAACTGAACTGCTATAAACATGGGTGCACGTATGTCACTATGATATGAATCTTTTAATTCTTTTGTGTATATACCTAGCAAAGGAATGGCACATTTCATACTATAAAAATCCTCATTTGTATGATAACCCTGTACTTTTCTGCTAGAGAACAAAAGGCTTTGAAATATCTTGAAATATGGAAATTTAACTCCTTGTTATAATTGTTAGTAGTATCAAATCACTGCCAGTATAAAAATTTAGAAAAATATCCCAAAACAAAATAATGAGATTTGCTTTGGACCATTATAGATGACACACTTGGACTGAGAAAGGCTCGGGGAATCTGAAATATTTCTATGCAAAACACATTACTTAAACTCTCAGACATTAATTTTATCCTATATGAAAAAGAATTATAAAAACTATATGCTTAACAGAAGTTTTACTGAATAACTAAATAATGACTGTGAAGATAATTATAAACCTACAAAATATTATACATCAAACAATTGTGACACTACACATGGTTTGTGTCTTCCACATTTTTATATATTGCTACATCTATTCCACTCTGCTCTCCCCACATACACCTGTCCTAATAGCCCATGCCAAAAAAGCAGAATATTATAGCTTCTAGACACTAGAGTCAACTTTCTGTGGATTGAAAGTGCCTTTCAGCTCAGTTTCTATAATCCCCTTTGGTGTAAAAAGTGGAGCTAAAGGGTTCAGGCTTTCCGAGGTGCATCCCCATAAGCTAATTTGGATGAATGTCAACACCAAGAAATCAAGAACTTCGTCAAGTTCTTTGAGTAGTTATGTGAATTAAAAACAATTCATTTAAAATATAATTTTGCATGCAATTAATCTATCATTTTATCTAACTGCCTGTGGTACATTTTTATAATTATAAATTGAATAGAGAATAAAGATAATACTAATCATCTTATTGGCTAAAGCACAGGGCATTAATTCAGCTTATAACAGCAATAATGACCTCAGCCCAGGACATTTGCAGGCAATTAATGACTGGTTGAAGTTAATGACCCACATTTCAGCCAAGGACCATCAACTCCTCCTCACTGTTCATCAATCCTCAGAAAATGCCCAGTGAGCAGACCACACTCAGACCCCTTCAGAGTGTGACGCCAACCCAACTTTACGGTTTAAATAAGTGTGTTGCTTTACTCTTTCCCTCAAAGTCCATTGCACTTGTAAACTGGGCTAAAATAATAGTAGATTAATTTCTTTCTGGAATATAAGAACGGGCAAAAGTCACATTGATATTGTACATTAACTAGTGTTGTCATATTGAAAATATGGTGCCATGCATGCAGTTTCCAACTGTAGAACTGCTTCACAATCAGTCCTGGTAAGGAAAGCCTGGATTGTAAGCCCTCATTTTTTATTGGTTTATCTTTCCCATAGAGGAAAATCAGATTTAATGTGTAATATAATACCGATTTATGCTCTCCACCTAGTAAGCTGTTTGACTTTGAATTCCTCCTCAGAATGAGTAGGAGACGCAGCAGAGAGAAACATAGTAGTAATATGCAAGCACAAGCAATCCTCACGACAACACCATCAGTCATTTCAAGCTCCTTAGAATGCCTCACACTTTTCCTACTTCACAGGAAGCATATGAAACAGATGACCTGGATCACCCACATGGCACACACAGACTCTGTGAGCCGTGGAAGCAGAGAAGGATTGAACCAGTGATCCCCATCTCTGCAGAAGACACCAGAACACTGCCATGGCCGGGAGCTGGGGAGTCAGGAAGAGCAGTGCAGCGTCGGCTCAGCTTGCTTTCCACCAGTCAGCTCTGCTTCCATTTTTTCTGATTCTTTGTGTCTTACTCCATCACAGAAAAGGAAGATGTTATGAAATGACACTGTGTACAATGGCCTGTACAACCAGGCCTCTGGTCTGGAGTGCATGAACTCAGAATAGCTATGACAGCTAACCAAGAAAATTTGCCTTCGCTAAATGATCTCACATACACAAAGTCCTGTAGCTCAACTTCTTGCCTTTTATTTATTATCTACATGAACAGGCAAAATCTTTAAAAACACATAAGCTACACTCAAATGGGCAATTCATTTTTGTTTAATTACATTATTACCTACATTAACAGCTAATGCCCACAATAGGCCTCATGCAGGCTATGAAATGTCATAGCAGAATGCCCTGCAGTAACTGAGGGGTATGTTCTGTCTCCCAGAAGATATTTCTCAACGGGGAATGAGAGATGTGTTGTCAAAGAATAAAATCTGTTCATTTAAGATGATTGATGACAAAAATAGTAAAAATAACATTAAAATGGCAAACAATAATTCACTATTATAAAGCAAAGGAAAACATTATATTCTTATGTTTTCTTAGTGGAAAAATGAGTATCTATCATTAAAACTATTATTCCTGCTGTCATAATGCAGATGCAGAGTAACTCAAAAATTGTCACAAAGAACACTTAGGTGTTGATAGTTTGATGTGTGATGAAGCCAGAAAGAAAAATTTAAAAGCCCAGAATATAAGACCCCTACCATCCATGCCACAGTGCACCTCTACCTATGATCTTAACAAGGGGGAGGGGTACAAAGACACTAAAGTTGTACAGGAAGAGTAGGAGATGATGCGTCAAGATTGCCTAAGTAAATTTGATATATAGGGATAGTTATATTTCAGTTTAAAACTACGCAATTCAATACTAAAGTTGGTGTAAAATATATAGAATAAAATTTGAATTTGAGAAAATTTTAGTAATTTTTATATCAACTTATTTTTTCATTTCTGGAAGCAGACAATTCGGAAGTATGCATATTCTGCATATAGAGATTTAACTAGATAATTAGTTTACTATAATAATTTCTATGTTGGACATTAAAAGATTTCAGAATCTTGAGGCCTATTCAGAAGAGTTAGGAAATTAGCACACTTTTTTTGGTTTTTGTTTTTGGTTTTGGTTTGGTTGGTTGGTTTTGGTTTTGGTTTGGTTTGGTTTGGTTTTGTTTTTGAGACAGGGTCTCACTTTGTAGTTCAGGCTGGCCCTGAGCTCAGCCTCAAACTCACGTCACAGCAATCCTCCTGCCTCTGCTTCCTGAGTGCTGGGATTACAGGCACGAGCCACCACACCAGGCACTGTAGTATGAGGTTCTGATTGCTGGTAGGTGTGAGTCTCCATGCCTAGTATTATTGTATGTGGTTATCAGGGATCAAACTTGGGCCCTTGTACATGCAAGGCAGGTACCAGAATCACTGAGCTAAATCTCTAGCCCTGAACTCATGTTTTTTTAAACACAAAATCTGTCTTTTCTGCCTCACTGTGCAACACAAGTAAAATCACTTCCTATGACTCCATACAAAATGCTAGTGGATTTCATGAATCACTAAAATGTGCAAAAGGAAGAATATTTGTTCATGGAATCTCCACTACTAACTGTGATGGAATGCATGTTTATGTCTTCAAATTCATATGTTGAAAACCTGATATTACTAGGAAATGTGGATTTGGGGAAGTAATTAGGTCATGAGTCATTCTAAGAGATAAAATTTCTACCTTTTAAAACCACAAGAAATTGATGGTTTGCCACCTGGAATTGGGCCCTCAACAAAGTTCTATTTTTAATACAGGACACTTTGTATGGTATGGAATTTTGATTTAGGTTTTTATTAAGATATTATCTTTCTAACATGCTTACCTGTAAAACAAGGTGGGAATACGTCACCTCAAAAATCTGTTTATATCTAACCGAAGATTCGAATCTATAAATTTTTGCATGAAAAGCTTCAATCAGAACACAGAGAGGAAGTAATATCAATAACATGGTATGGAGCATTTTTTAAAGCATCCCTCAAGGATTATTTAAACATTAACAATTAAGATAAAAATTCACTCATGCAAATGCAGTAAGTACACACAATGAGATATATTCAAGCTGTTAAAATAGATTTTAAAAATCTGTACTTTCAATAATATGGACAGAAATGAAGGTTATTATATCAAGTGAAATAAGCCAGGAACCCAAAAAACAAATATGGCAAGATCTCACTCATATGTAGAATTTAAGAGTTTGTCTCACAGAAGGCACCAGAAGGTGAGAGCTCACAGGGAAGGAAGTGATGGGAGATAGTTGTCAAATGTGTAAGTAGAAGGATATAGAACAAATAAATTCTGGTGGGTTATTTGTACATCAGAGAGGCCACAGAAAATTATAATGTATCATATACTTCAAAAAGAAAGATTTCTGAATGTTTTCACCACAAACGAATGATAAATGTTTCAGGAGAGAGCTATGTTTACCCTGCTTTAAACATTGTACATTGTGTACAGGTTTCTGAACATCACATGGTTCCCTATAATTGTATACCAAATTTAAGTATTAAAAAAATCACTACTGAAAATGATATAAAGTTGGATACCTATTATTTTAAATAGGAATGTAAGAATAAAAGTCATGATCTTCAGTTGAGTCTAGGAAGATACATACACACCTTCACGGTCTCTGTTTTCTTATCTGATTGAATTAATAAGTGTCTAAATCTGTTTATCTTGTGAATTTCTACATTTAATTTACACTTAAATTTCCTCATGGGTATTAATTAACTGTCTTCCCTTCAACTACTGGAAATATGTATAGTTCTATCTACAAATCCTCCTGAAGAGGTACAGCAAGATCACTCTACCTTTAGAGAATAATCAGGAAACTGGTGAATGACCAAGTTACCCATCAAATGAGTTGTTCTTTCATTTTCTTACAAAACAAACACTACAGGAGTTTATGGTGAAAACTGCCTCAGTTTATCCCTAGCTTAAGGAACTGATGGGCACAAGATATTCTTTCTACTGTGAGTCAATTTTCAGATATTATCTGCTTGCTCTCTTTTAAGAGTTGCATGAGAAAATAAAGATGTAAATGAGTTCTAGAATTGTATGTTATATATTGTGAAATAAAAAATACTCAAAGTGAAATAGGGTGAAAGGGGAAAAATAATGAGATTATAACAACAAAGAAAGGAAACAAAGTTTATGATATAGGAGGATGGTAGTGTGGGTAGGACTATGAAAAAAAAATGAGAATTAAGTTGTATCTTATACTGGTACAAATCCCCATTGTGGAGTGCAATCATGATGTGTATATGTAATGTACCAATAAAGATTTCAATTTAAAAAAAACTTAAAAGAGTTGCAACTACAAGAAACATAGAGAGAGAGGTTTCAGCTTCAAAATGGGCTTTATTCCAAAAATCTAAAATGCATTTGTTCCAACTGACTGCTTATATGCAGTGATTATGTTGCTGAAATATTGCACCAAATTGATCCAACTATTAATATAGTTGGAATGTGGCTTGAAATTTATGTCCTGAGACAGGATCCAACTATATGAAGAAGAAAACAGAAAGACAATAAAGTAAAGCTTTTCTACCTTGTAGGTAGTGCAAATACTATTTTGTACAAGTTTTCATTTAATTAGGTTTAATTTTTTTTCATTTTTTGAATTAGGCAAACTAATCTCTAACTTCATTATCTATGCAGTTCCTCTTGCACATGGTATCTGTCTCTCTGCCAGTGGCCACAAGCCCAGGACCCTGGTATTCTCCGTCTTCCCCATTCCGCATCTTATTTCCTACTCCAGCCTCATTTTCAGAAATCATTTACTTCATTTTCTTGAAACCACATTTCAGAATTTGTACATGCAGTGGTTCTTGGCTTGGAGTTAAGAAAATGATAGTTAACTTAAACTGTGTACATCATTTTTTCTCTGTTGAGGAAAGATCTTAGTTCTTTGCCCAAATAAATGATGGAGGTGAAGAACAAATTTTAAATCTAGATTACATGAATGGATAGTATTAATTCAACTGGAAGTCAAATCCCAAGTAACAGAGTTTTGTTTTTTGTTGGTTTTTTTGTTTGTTTGTTTGTTTGTTTTGTTTTGTTTTTGGCTGGTATGGGGGTTTGCACCATTTGCACAGGACTTTGAAAGACCCCAAACCTATTTGAATTTTGAGATTCACATACATTTGAGTAGTGTGATCTGACCAGGAAAGCTTATAATGGTCCAAGAATGGAAATTCTGGGCAGGTTAGGGCAGCATATTGTCTGTCTAAGTTATTTATCACTGCCCAATGTATCACTTTTAATGTGTCTTTAATCTACAATTATTTATTTGTTCACAGTTCTGCAGTTTGGGCCGGTGAGGTAGGAATGGCTCTTCTCTGTATCAGCTGGGGTCATCCGAGTATGATGGTATCAGCTGGGGTATCAGCTGGGGTCATCCAAGGGGGACGCAGAAGCCCACCTGACAGTATCAGAGTATCAGTGATGGCATTAGACTCCTTTTGAAGCCTTAGCTGGGATGCTGGACACTAGGAGCAGCTGGAGCTCACTCTGCCCCTTCCCACAGCCCTGCTTTCTCTCTTCTTCTCCAGGTAGTCTTTGTAGCGCATGGAAGAACTTCTTAATCTGAGCTCCAAGAAAGTAAGAGCAGAAGCTCCAACCCTCTTTCTTAAACCTTAAACTGGTGCTGGCACAGATTCACCTCTAAAGATTCCCTTTGGGTAAAATGCAGAAGGCTACTCCCAATACAGGCAGAGGGTAGTCTAGCCACTTCATGGGAGCAGCAAGTGAAGCAGGTGACCATTCTAATCCTCAGTAATATTTGTACAAGGTCTTGCTAGTTTTCTAGATCTAGTGTAACAAAGCGGCACAGAGTGGGTAGTTCAGCCAACACACATTTTCTGTTCATGGTACTGAGACCACGTGACTGTTCATGGGTCTGGGACTGCGTTGTTGGGGAGGCTGATTCCTTTTGAGGACTATGAAGGGAGGAGGTGTTCCAAACCCCTCCCGCTGGCATGTAGATGACACCTGCTTCCTGTATCTTCATATCTTCTTCTGTCTGTGCCTATCTGATACCCAAATTCCTCCGTTTACAAGGATATCAACCATTTAGATTAGTAGAGACCACTCTAAGGGTCGCATTTTTAATTTGATTACTTGTGTAAAGACCTTGTGTTAGTCGGCTTTCCATTGCTATGACAAATACTTCAGATAAGCTAACTTACAAAGAGGAAGATTTCATTTTTGCTCTCAGTTTTAGAGGTGTCAGTCCATTGCTTTGGGGCCTGGGCCGAGGAAGAGGGTTATAACAGGCATGTGAAATGGAAGAGACTGCTCCATGTACAGGGGCAGGAAAGTGCAGAGAGAGGGGAAGCAACCAAAGTCCCAGTATCCCCTTCACGGACAACTCCCAGTAAGGGAACTACTTTCCACAAGGCCTCCCCTTTTAAAGGTTTCATATTAGCCTTTGGGGACACAAGATCTAAATCATAGCAGATTTTCTCTCCCAATAGAGTCATTTTCTGAGGCACCCGGGTTAAGCATTTTAGGTCTGAATTTATATGGGGTGAGGGCATGCATTGGTCCACAGCCATGGGCTTTAAATCATTTAGTGTTTTGGTACCCAGAATAGAGGAAAGACACATTCAGCTATTACATACCTCAGAATCTAGTTTCAGTTTGGGCCCTGTGAAAAAGTTACAAAAACTCTGGTCTTCTTTCTATAGGATACATGGAATAGAGTTGCAACTGGACTACACCCCACACAGAAGGATTTTAAGATCACACTGAGACGCTGTACATGAAAGCAGCCTGATGAGTAAAGATATTACATGGGAGCTATAGGGTGTTAGGTATTTTTGGAATAAGGTACTAGCATGCAAGTCTGGGCTCTGAACTTCAGATTGGCTCTCATTTAGTGTGAAATACAGTAGCAGTGTCCTGATGACAGTGGAAAGTGAACCTGTGTTTAAATTTATTCTTTGTTTCTGAATCAGGCTACTCAGGGCCTACTGATCTGTATTTTTTAAAGTTCATTAGACTTCAATAGCATTTGACTCACAATTTCTACTCACGAGTCCTGTGTACCTACTTGGTTTACAAGATTTCAGACATCACTCTCTACTAATGTATCCCTCAGAAGCAAAGCTCCAGCTCTGACTGAGGGCCAGGAGTTTATTTTAACTTCTGGTGTGTGTCCTGCCACTGGATAACATAGCAAGTCTCAGGCTTGTGAGCATAGCTTCCTACGTCTCCTGCTTATATTAGAACTTAACAGGCTCCTTGTTTCTAGGTAAGCAAAGTACCTTGGTTTATTCAGGCTGCTATAAAAATACCATAACCTGAGCAGCTTATAAGCAACAGATATATTCCTTATAGTTTTGAAGGCCAAGAAGTCCAAGATCAGCTGCCAGGAGGGTAAGGACCTCAATAGAAGGCATCTACTTACTGTGTCTCCCAAGAGGCAAATGCCTGTTTTATAAAGGCACTAAGGCTAACCATGAAGGTTTCATCCCCATGACCTAATCACCCACTGGCCATCATTTTCAGGTAAAAATTTTAAGATATAGATTTGGAACAGGGAAGGGCATTAATATTCAGACCGTAGCAAGAAGAATGATGATGTCAATAATTTCATTAGATGGAAACTACAGTCAGTTTGCTCTTGTTTTTAGTGGTTGAATTCCTCTTAGTTCATGTTTTCCTGCTATAAAATTACCTTAAAAGAATTTAAGGAGGTGTGTTTATTTTTATGAAAGGTGGGGGAGAAAATGGTTCTAAATTAACTGTCAGTGTAAAATGATAAACACAACTAAACAAATAATTTCCCAAAAGACCTATCAAAGCACCTTCCCTTAACAGAGCTAAGTCGTAGTGTTTTGTGCTTGTTTATTTGGATGGGGAGCTCCACTTCACAGTAACAAGACAGCACTAAGACTGGACTTTTCTTGTGATGATGAGAACTGCAAAGCAATCTTATCTTGATGAATTATAAAATGTTACACCAATCTCTTCTATATTCCTATATCCCCTCCTCTTTTTTTGATCTACTTATCAGTCTTGAACTTTCTAAATGAATCAATCACACAGTACAACAAAGTCAATGTACTGAGACAAGTAATGCTATTGTCACTAAGGAAAATGAGATGATAGTGTAATACACCATAACCAAAACCCACTCATCCAGGAGTGGAGCATTCTGCCAAGTAGTTGCCAAAGATTTCAGGCCAAAGGACCCTAAAATTCTCAGAAGATGTGATTATTATATTGCTTGTTCCTCCTACACTGTATTTGCCTTGACATCCTGGCAACCGAGTTGTGCTCAAAGTGATCACTGATCCAAGTTATTCAGGCAAGGCTGTCTCCAGCTAAATGTCACATTAATTGAGAGGAACTATTTAAGTTTAAAAAAACTAGCTTTTTTTAACTTCTGAATTAATTCTAACCAATTCATTAAGCTTTAAGTTGGTGCTACATTTATGTTTTGTTGAAATTGAAATTTATGGGAGAGATTTAGCTGAAGACAAGCATGAAATTAAAAAGTGTAAAATGAGTTGAATTCTCTACTCTGTCATTTTAAAAACATAGGAAGCCTCCAATTATCCAAAAGAATAAAATTAATACAAGTTACATATAATGTCATAATAGATTTTCTTCTAATACAACAACATTATTACATCTGATTATAAATCACATGAATACTTTCTGGCAACCAAAATAAAAAATTCACAATCCTGGTAATTATGTAGCTTCCCATATACCAAAATGTATGAGCAGTATATGCTACTTGTATCATTAAATTCATATTATATTATAATGTAGTAATCTAATTTTTCTAAGTGCCTCATTATTTTTCATTTTAACTGCCAAGTGCACATATATTTGTGTTGTTAGTGAGTTAAATGAAGGCATGTTAAACAGATTGGTATTTTAGAATCACTTTGTGATTTAAATGCAATGATTATAGTAGAAAACAAGACAAGAAAAATGTGCCCTTTCCTCTAGGTCACATTTTCTGTCATTTGTAATACAAATGAGTTGTATTCTTCCCAGAAACACATTGTATACAACAACTGTTGTAATAAATAATATTGACTCAAATGAATGTAGTTACTTATTCGAGTCAGAATCTCTGAAAGGCAAACTAAATTTGAACCTTCAAAAATGTGTGTGGTTAAACTGTGCTGCTTGGTTCCCTGCAGAGCCTAATAATAATGTAGTCACTTAATAATTACCTGCCATCTCTGGTAGTGACTTCTCTTGCGAGGTGTCAGATAAGATCAAGACAGAAAGCACAAGACGTTGTGTTAGCTAGCTATGACTGGGTAACAAAGCACATGAGAAGTTAGTTACTAAAAAATTAACAACTGTTCAGCTCAATTTTGAGCATTAATAATTTTGGCTGCACTCAGTGAAGCTTTTTTCCTGGTTACGATGGGTAACTTTATGTGTTAGGGTCAGCTATATGTTATCCTGGTCATTTTGCAGGTCTTGAGGAATACTCTCCATGTCTGGGACCTTGACTTGGATGACTGAATATACAAGGTTCTGATGATGAGTCTCTCACCCTGGCTTTGTTCATGGTTGTGGTCTTAAAAGATGAAGCAAATGCATTTAAAGCCGTATATCATGGAACCACCATATCATCATCTCTATAGTAATGTATTTGCTGAACAAGACTTGATGTAAGAGTAGGGTAAAATTTTACTCCGGGTGGAAGTAGATTAGGAATCGCATGTCAAAGCATACAGACAAAGGGAAAGGTAAGAAAATGCAGCCACTTTTTGCTAATATTCTCCCATCTAGGATGCTTTGCAAATGTGATAACTTGGATAAACATATTAAAAGAATTCTTCATCTCTAATGTTACTAGGACTGGTTGGAAGACTATGGACATTACTTTGAGAAACTGAGGAAGTCAAAGAAACTGCTCTATAAATCCTTCTTTGCACCTGAGGGGAGGGGTGAATCATCTTAGATTTCTCCCCCTCTTGCCTCACATGATCTTAACAATCATCAGTATCTCCTGTGTATTTCCTGCATCAATCCACTTATGTCCATCTCTCCATCATTCTTGTTCCAACCCATGTTAAATGTCTATCTTGTCTGGAGTGTGACAGAAGTTTTCAAATTGGCCTCCCTTTTTCATTCTGACCTTCTAGGACCCATTCTCTTATTTCCAGGTTAAGAGATGTAAATCTGATCATGTCATCCCCAACTTCAAACCAACTCTTCAATACTCTTCCCTTTCTTAGGGTTAAGTTCAAGTTCCTTAACAGATCAAAAAGACCCTGCACAATCAGGGCCCCATCTACCACACTACCATCATTCCTTTTAGGGGGAGTAAGACAGTTTCGCTGTGTAGTCTGGGCCAGCCTTGAACTTACTATGTAGCTTATGTACTCTCAAACTTCCAGTGATCCTCCTACCTCAGCCTCTTGAGTGCTGGGATTACAAACATGTGCTACCACACCCAGTTCTACCATCATTGCTTAACATTCTCCCTCTTGCTTTTTACATTGGGAGTTCTTTGAATTTCTGCATCATCATCATATGTTCTCTTATTATCTCTTGCAACAACCTTCAATTTTATCTTTGTAGTACATCTTTCAATTCATTTGAGGAAATACATTCTTCTACAATACATACAATTACTTAATCCATAGCTGTAAAAATAGAGTCCTTAGACTTCTTCCTATTGAAAATTCTGAAATGGCAATGTGAATTTTCTGCTATCCACTTCATTAGGCACATCATGAGGCTCTAGATGTTCTAATATAACACACATACACACTCACACACACACACTTACACACATTGAATAATGATGACAGTTGTTTAAAACCCATAAATTCTTTTGAAAATTAAAAACATCCTGTAACAATTTCACTTCTGTTGAAATAAATGACCTGCGAAAGTTTGAGGAAGCACTGAGAAGTCAAATTATCGCGGAGGGGAAAAATGAGCGCAAATCTAAATACACAGGTAGCAGCTTGAGCCCTTTTAGTTGGAGCTGATTGATGCTGATTTAACTGTCATATGATTCTCCAAGTTACTAGTTTTTATATTCTCTCAAATACTCTAGTAGCTTCCCACCCGATATCACTGTAGTGTTTATGGCCTTGCCCTATTTAACCCTCTGGTATCATTTTACAAGTATTTCTTATCAGACAGTTACTCTAAAGAGCAGTAACTTTGAACAGATAACCAGTGCATAGTTCTCGCCATTTGTCACTTGCTATTGAAACTGTGGAAATGATCTAATATACTTCACAGTTTAAGAGAAAAGAATTTATGGACCAAAAATATGTGACTTTAAATCATCACTGTATTTTGCCAAATCTGTTTTAGTGTGTTCCCTACATCTTTTAGCTTGTTTTCTTATTTTCAAAATGAATAAAAACAGGTATATAGGAGAGTTCTCTGAGTAGTCTGGCACTGATCCAGATACATGATCTTCCTGCTATATTCCTCAAGAATAACTAGAATGGGCTAAGATGTAAAACACTGAGATAAGAAAAAGCTGCCCAAGTGCCCTAGGCCAGTGGTGGTGAGCCTAAGGCAGGTGTGTTATTTTTCGATTGAGACAAAAGATGTTAATGTATGAATCTGTCATGGTTTTTTTTAAACTAAAACTTCAGTATTCAGATTTAATTACAGGGTTAGCGTTTTGCACATAAGTAAGTAGTTTTGGGGTTGCTATTTGGGCAGTTGTCTTCAACAGATTTGCTGTCACTGCCCTAGGCTTTGTTCCAGTCCCTCCTAAGAACAGGCAGCCCGTTAGTACTTTGCCTTGGCAAGCTGATGGCTCCAAGGTGTAAGATTCAGGGCACGCTGCTTCCTGAGTCCCTTCCCAGTGGTACAAGGAGGTTCAAACAGATGAGTTTCTGTCTAGCCTGGGCAGTTTTCCTGTGCCTTAGGGGCCAGTTCACCCTCACACATGGGCTTTTGTTGCTCTCGCTGCCATCTTTGTAACAAATCCACCTCCTGGCACTTGTTGCATGTGCAAGTTCTGCTTCAGCAGATGTGCATACACAACAGATACTACAATTCAAGATGCAATGAGCTTAGCTCACAAGCAGCCTAGGACTAATAGGACAACTATCAAAACTGCCAATTGAACTACGAGGCAGCACATGTAATTTATACCATGTGCTTTGATGTATGTCCTCAGAAAAGCAGCATTGCCCATAATAGCCTTGTAATGACCCCAAAAGACAACTAAGTATGTTGTTAAAAATATTAAATAAAGCAAAATTATTTCATTTCCCACTGCAAATAAACACAAAAAAAACCCCTCTGATAAAAATTTCATCTTTTGTCTCTAGGTTGCAAAACAATATTAGCCATATGAGTGTGTCTCCCAGTGTGGATGGTGCTTAATAAAATATTTCATAACATTCTAAGTCCTTTAGATCAGCGGTCTACAGTGGAGTATGTACACTCTGGAGACAGAAAAAAGAAAATATCATTGAATGAGTTATATATAGTTTTTTTCTATAAACAGTGCTTACTAATATACGTAGATGACTGGTACTACAGGGAAAACTGGGAAGGAACTCTACAGGACAAGGCCTCAAGAGCGATAGTTCAGGGTCAATGTTGCTTTCAGAGGTTGGCAACATACAGCAGTCTGCTTGTGCCTACAGATGAAACTGTTTAGTTTGAACCAAATTAGTCCACATGGGTAGACCAATGGCTAATGCACCTAACACATGGTACAAACTGGAGTAACTCTCATAACGTAAGCACAAGCAAATACCAAAAAAAAAAAAAAAATGAAGAAAGGAATACTTCTTTTATTACAAATGCTAACTTTATATCAGCCCTTATGAAGAAATGCACATCATAGGTAATCCTAATATGTTCAAAATGTTACTCTCCCTGAAACATGCTTTTGTAAACAGATGCAATAATCAACTAGTGGTCTAATGCTTAATTCATCCTTTTCTAATATGTTTCAGCGTACATTTTAAAATAATGACAGTATTTATTGAGCTCCCAAGGGCTGATGAGGGCTTAGACAACAATCTGCTAAGTCATTGAATCATGTAAACGGAGAACTAAAAGATGATGTAACTCAGTTCATTCTTGTGGCTCCACCTAATTTTCTGATGACTCTGGAGATCATGAGGTCAAAGATGGAGGCTTTGGAATACTCCCTTGTTTAGTGAGTACTGTGTCCTCATGAGGAATGCGGTGTCCTTACTGGACACAAGAGGGGAAGAGTGGGCTAGCCAGTTAGCCACTGGCTGCACAAATCTTCTTATCAAGACCTTTGCCTCATTCATAAGTAGAAGGTCTCATGTTCTCATTGTGTTTAAGGGCCCCACCTCTTAATAACATCCATTGACAACACTTGAATTTGGGGGGCAATGCATTCAAACTAATAGTACTTACAAAATCACATAGAAAATGAAGGAATTTGAGCAATCTGATCCTAGAGTACATACTCTTATCAAATATAAATATATATATTATTCTTTT
>PVIR01017609.1:0-35315 GCA_004026965.1 Petromus typicus | reverse complement strand
GCACGGGTCTGAGCGTGCCACCAGGTCTGAGCGTGCCCGAGGACCCGCGCGTGCCCGGCTCTCGCCGTCTGGGACTTGCTTTCTGCGCTGTAGCGCTCCATAACTTGAGAGAACCGGCTTCATACTTACAAATAATCGTATTCGGGGCCGTTGCAGGCTAATAACTGGATTGTCTAGAAATTAAATAAAGTGGAGCGCGAGAGGACAGAGGCTGCTGGAAGGGCGCCCTGGGACTCGCTGTCGCTCTCGGGGAGGCGGCTGTGCCAGGCTGACCCTTGGGGGCGTGCGGTGGGTGCCGGGTCCAGGGCCCCCTGGGCGGGACCTCGGGTCCGTGCTGAGACCTTCCTGTGTCCCCCACGCCCGCGTCCCCGGAGATCGCGGCCGCACGGCGTTCCCCGAGTCGCGGGTCCCGAGCCCGTGTCCTCAGCGCCGGGCGCGGCTGCGGGGCTGCCCCGAGGGCTCCGGGCCTCGGCCGCCTCCGCGTCCCGGGAGTCGGTGGCGGGCAAAGGCGAGCCAGGCTGCGTGGGGCGCCTTCCGGACGGGGCAGGTCGCGGCCGAGCCTGTGCGCCGCTGGAGGGGGCTCGGCGGGCACCTGGGGCGCGGGTCCCGGGAGGCCGGGCGGGAGGCGGGTGGGAGAAGAGAATGAATGAGGAGGGAGGCGGGGAGGGGAGCGGGACAGCGGGCCGAAGGGGACGGGCAGCGCCTGGACTGGAGGAGAGCGGTCCCCACCCGGATGGCCGGGCGCCTGCGGGGCACCGCGGGCCGGAGTTGGGGTCGTGAGAGACCGGGCCAGGGCCCTCGCCAGCGCCAGCCGCAGCTTCTAGGGGAGGATGGCGGGATCTGCTGGGACACGGACCTTGTGCCAGCTTCTCAGAGTGAGAGGCGCAGCTCTCTGCATCCCCAGTCGTGGGCATCCTGGGCGCCAAGGCGCGAAGAGGAGGACCCTCTAGAGGAGGCAGGTCCTGGCCGGCGCCTGGCACAGCCTCTCTGCCCTTAGCCTCGGCCGAGGTCCTCCGGGGAGCCTGGCTTCTGGCCCAGGGCAGGGGCAGCCTCCGGGGTGCAGGCAGGCGGCCTGCCCAGCGCTGTTTTCCTCAATGGCATCAGTAAGGCCAGATTGCTTTAAAGAGAACATCCAGCGCCTGGTTCACAATTCTCAGGCCTCTTACCTGGGCGACAGGTAGTTTGCTTCGACTGTCTTTCTGTGGGAGGAATAGGGTAAGGATCAACCCATAGTTTTTTGTTGTTCCCACAACAAACAAATCTCTTATAAAGTCTGTGAAACCATAGATTCTCTCATCCAACACAAATGTGTGTCTGAGACGTGCACGCTCGCACACACACGCACACACACTCATGGACTGAGACTCAAATTCTGATCTACAAAACCTACAAAAATATGTTTTTGATAAACATCTGTAAGGAGCAAGGTACAAAAGAGAGTACCTGATCTGAACAATTACTACGTACCATACATGTTCTGATACAGGAAGCTTTATTGGGCCAGTCACATCACAAAATATCAGAGCTAGCAGACTGGTATAAGGACATAAATGTGTTCTTTCCTCAGATGCGAGGACAGGGCTTAACCAGAGGCCAGCATCTGCCAGGCTAATGAGGAAGGCTCGCACCTACACAGTGGTCATAAAGCTTCTTTTCTATTAGTATCTCACATTCAAAACGCCCTTGTGACATAGTGTCTATCCTTGTACCCACTTTACAGATCAGGAAATGTAGGCGTAGAGTGTGGAAGCAGAAAATCTAGGTGTTAATTGCTCTTCTCTGTAAGTGAGCAGTTGTTTTTAACTTTGTTGCGAGCAAAATTGGACAGGTGACTTCTGGGGCCCCAAAGCTAACTTACCGAGTGGTTATTGTTGTTGTTGTTGTTGATGTGTAAATTGAAGCCACGGCTTCACACACACGAGCAAATGCTTGACCACTGAGCCATGCACTCGACTCTGACGCTCAGTGTCTCATTCTACCTCAGAGAGCAAAGACCCGATGGACAGGTCAAGGCTCCGAGTCTTGGCAGTCTTGGAACTTTTTTTTTGTTTGTTTGTTTTTGTTTTTTGTTTTTTAGGTTTTTTGAGACAGGTTCTCGCTTTTGTGGTTCAGGCTGGCCCTAAACTCAGCCTCCAACTCACATCACAGCAACCCTCCTGCCTCTGCCTCCCGAGTGCTGGGATTACAGGCGTGAGCCACCATGCCCGGCACTGTGGTATGTGGTACTGGTTGCTGCTGGGTGTGGGTCTCCACATCCAGCATTGTTATGTAGTTACCGGGGAATCGAACCCGGGCCCTTGTGCTTGCAAGACAGGCGCCGGAACCACTGAGCTAACTCCCCGGCCCAGTCTTGGAACTTTTTCAGTTCGCTTAATGACAATGGGGAAACACATCGTATGCGTCTGGCTGCGTGTCAGTTTCTCAACATTGAGACTGGTCGTAACAGATAAGCAGCCTGTGAACGTGTGTGTTTGTCTTTGTTGCGGCATCGTCTCTGCTCGTCTCTGCAGTGTTACCCTAGCATCTACGGAACAATTTTTCCCCTTGTCCTGTTTTTAAAATCTTAAGGCGCTCTCCTCCTTTTTAAATTCTGGTGTATTCAAAACAGTAATTCCTGTATAAAAACAAAAGTTTGTTTCAGTGGCTAGCTGCATATCGTTGATCTATATCAAAATAATAACGTTAGGGTTTTTTAAAATATGTTTTCCTGAATCTTGTGGGAAGAGTAAGGGGCAGGAGAAGGGAGAGAAAGAAGGAGGCAGAGGAGGAGCGTCTCGGAGCCTGGCAGCGTGCCAGCAAAACCTCTCTGCCTGGGTCCCCCTGTCGCTCCACACAACACTCCGTCCTGTGGGCGCCTGTGGTGTTCATTTCACAGGGAGGCGTTGGAAGCAGAGAGACAAAGGTCACACGGCTAGAGAGTAACCACACAACCCGGGGTATCAAAACCAGGTCTGTCCACATCAAAGCTCCTGCTTGTCCCGATTAGGGCGGCAGTAAACTAAAAAGACAGCTGGGAGAGAGGAGGACAAAAACTTAAGTGACGAGGGTGGCTGGTGGTGTGTAACGCACAGAGCAGGACGCAAGGGACGAGAGCGGAGAAGTAGAATCATTTCCACGTGACTGTAATCTTCCACCGGTCTCGCTCTCACTATTTATATAATGACCTAATTCCGCACATCCATTCCAGGAATAATCAGTGACTATCACGATCTTCCAGGAACCATACTGAGTAGTTTCTTTTCATCCCGGTCGCCCCTAATACCTAGCACAGTGCCAGACAAATAGCAAATGCTCGAGAACTATTTGTTGAGTAATGGATTACTGTGGTAGAGGAAGGAATACATCAGTCCACGATGGCACTACCATGGGAAAAAGACCCCGGGAAAATCAGATTTAAGCACTCTGCCACTGAATGTGGTTTCAGAAAGAGGTCAGGGGACAGAGAAGGACTAGGCGGGGCGCGATCTAGGTTCTAAGGAGAGATTAAATTGTCCGGGTGAAGAAGTGGAGAAAGTGGGGGAGGCCTCTCGGTAGAGAGGACAGCACAGCAGGGCAGAGGGAGGAGTGGGAGTCGCCCCAGGAGTTCCAGAGGTGCAGGAGGAGGGTGGCCCGGAGGACTCACACGTGGCCATCTCTGAGATGTCCCTCTCCTCTGCCCCTCCCTTGAATTTTGGAAGTGACACGTGTTAAGAGAGAACCAAATGACTAAATATTGGAATTGAGAAATGACTTCATTATTTTATCATTTTATAAACCCCCCCTTGGTAGCACATAGCTTTCTAGATTCTTTGTAATGTTAGTGTTGTAAAGCCACGGCTCACACGCCAAGACTAGACTTGGTGGTCTTTTTTTTTTAGGTTTTTGGAGACAGGGTCTCGCTTTGTGGTTCAGGCTGGCCCTGAGCTCAGCCTCCAACTCACATCACAATCCCCCTGCCTCTGCCTCCCGAGTGCTGGGATTACAGGCGTGAGCCACCACGCCCAGCACTGTGGTATGTGGTACTGGTTGCTGCTGGGTGTGGGTCTCCACACCCAGCATTGTTATGTGGTTACCGGGGAATCGAACCCGGGTCCTTGCGCTTGCGAGACAGGCGCCGGAACCACTGAGCTAACTCCCCGGCCCTAGACTTGGTGGTCTTTTATATGGGAAAACCAAACTCTTGTTCCTCCAGGGTGTTTTCTTTATAAGCAGGGGTACAGTCTACAGAGTCATGAAAAAGATTTCCAAACAAATGTCATTCTCTGGTTATCTACGAGAGAACTGAGGGTGCTTTCTCCTCTGGCTTTAGTTTTTTTTTTGTATTTCCTTTTAGTGTGTATAGAACAATCAGGAAGTAAAAATACATTTTAAAAAATAAGGCCAGGTAGGGGATTGGATAGCAGGAATGAACTTTTTTCCTGGCTGCACAGCAGGTAATTATGCCAGTTAAAGAGTCTGGCCCTTCATAATCTGCCTTGAAAGCTTGAGTTCCCAGTCTTTGGTTTTTAAGGGCTACTTTTCCATTCCAGGCAACCTTACCTTGTCCACACCAGTAAAACACCCTCAGTCAGAACGTCATTTGGAAGGGAATTCAGAGAATAAATGAAATCAACAAGTAAAATCTAAAGTGTAGTTTCAGTAATCCTATCCTTGAGTCCTTGGACAGGCTTCTTAATATTTCTGAGCTTCAGTTTCTTCGTTTATAAAATTGGGTCATAACAGTGTCTCTCTTGGGATTATGAGAGTTAAATTAGTTATTACCTGTCAAGTGCTCAGACTAACAGCTGCTGGTATTAATGTTGTCAAGTGTACTGTCCAGAGCATTATTTGAAATGTTAAAAAATGTCCATGTTAATATTTTTTCACAATGTTTTCCTCTAAATGACATAACTGAAATAAAGGGAAAGGCGGAAGTGAAGAAAAGGATTAAGTAATATGCGGGACAGTGCAGCCCAGACAGCACTGTCGCTCCCGTGTCTGAGTGACTGCTCCCCTGGTTCTTGTGGCTTCTCCTCCTGTTGCTGGTGCCCCGTCTGCACGAGCACCAGCATCATCTCTAGTTCCCCCGCTTTCTCTCATTTTGTCTCTTGTTCACTGTGGCTACACCTGCACCTTGTTCTGTGTCCGTTTTGAATAGGTGCCAGGATACATTTGTTGAATGAATGAAAGAAACAAAACTTGCTACTTTCTCTCTTTTCTTGGGCAGCATTCATTCTTCAAGTAGACACTTTTTCTTTTTCTTTTTCTTTTTTTTTAGGTTTTTTGAGACAGGATCTTGCTTTGTAGTTCAGGCTGGCCCTGAGCTCAGCCTCCAACTCACATCACAGCAATCCTCCTGCCTCTGCCTCCCGAGTGCTGGGATGACAGGCGTGAGCCACCACGCCCGGCACTGTGGTATGTGGTACTGGTTGCCGCTGGGGTGAGTCTCCACACCCAGTATTGTTATGTGGTTACTGGGGAATCGAACCTGGGTCCTTGCGCTTGCAAGACAGGCACCAGAACCACTGAGCTGTATCCCTGGCCCAAGTAGACACTTTTTCATTTAACTATTGAAGTTCGGTATGTTGTTGTAGATGTATTTTTAAATGACATGAAATGTTTATGTAGCATGCCTGAGCCCCAGATCCCTCAGAGCTGAGCTCCCTGGCCTCACATCCTGCCTCTGTCCTGTGGACTCTATGGACTCTCTGGACCCTCGCTCTCCTGTCTTTCTCACAAGGGAGTCAACCTGTCTGCTTTACTCCTTGTCTCTAAAGCAGTACTAGTTCCTCCCTCACAGCAAGTCTGTGAAAATGACTTGAGAAAAGACTTCATTATTTTATCATTTTATAAACCCCCCCTTGGTAGCACATAGCTTTCTAGATTCTTTGTAATGTTAGCATTGTAAAGCCACAGCTCACATGCCAAGACTAGACTTGGTGGTCTCTTATATGGGAAAACCAAACTCTTCTTTTGTTTCTCTAGGGTGGAAAAGTAGCCCTTAAAAACCAAAGACTGGGAACTCAAGCTTTCAAGGTAGATTATGAAGGGCCAGACTCTTAACTGGCATAATTACCTGACAGACTTGTTTATGACAGTTTATAAACACTAGAGTTATTTGTTTTTGACCATCCAAAAGAAACTCTAGCTTTTTCAATTATATATAATAGTAGTAATCACCTTACACAGTTATTGCGGTGATGATAATGCCTGGCATCAAAAAACATTTGGTAAAATACTATTGTTACTGTTGATCTTATGCAAATCTCTGCGATGGGGACCTGGGGACCTAACTTAGCCTTTGGATTTTTTTGGTCTATTGCAAGTTGTATTGATTCTATTTCACTTCATACAAAACTCTTTCTTCCCACTTTGTTTGTCCTATCCCTTTGCCTTGAGTCATTCCTTTTTTTTTAAATTGCAAATTCCTCAGGACAGGGACTTTGCTCTTTGTTTTGGAATAATTTTATAACATCAGGCACAGTTTCAGCACTGTGAAACTTAAGAAAAAGAAAAAATGAAAAGACACATTTCACTCACAGGTGACTGGTAAACAGCTACCAGTGGCCTTACTGTGGGCGGCATTGGTGCATGGTGCAGGCCGCCTGGCCGTGGCTCCTGTGGTGGCTGCAAGCTCGTGGGTGACATGCATGCTGTAGGGAGCACGAACAGAGAGGCCGCAGGGAGGACTGTGGGAGGACCACGGGAGGCTGCTGCCTCGGGAAGGCGTGTCTGCTGATTAGCCAGGACTGGACGACTGGGAAAGAAGGACCAGGTGAAGCAGCAAGGAGCTCAGGAGTGAAGTGCACTTGGGAGGAGAAGTGCCAGATTGTGATGTAGGGAGGAATGGAGGAAGGAGGGCTCGGGAGGGACTCTTTAAGGACAGAGGCTGGAGGAGGCTCTTCATCCTGAGAGATCAAAGCCTGCACGGTCGATGAGACTACAGGTGCTTTGGTCTTGTTTGCTGGGAGGTTTTTCTCAAAGGAGGGGTGTTTTCATGGATGCAGAACACTCTTCAAACTCATTTGAGAGATGCAGGTGAAAACAACTCTGAGATTTCCATCTCACTCTACAAAAAATGGCTGCTATTTTGAAATTAGCCAGCAACAAATGTTGGCGAGGCTGCAGGGAGAAAGGAACCCTTCTCCACTGCTGGTGGGAGTGTAGACTGGTACAACCACTGTGGAGATTCCTCAAGAAACTAAGATTAGAGGGCTAGGGATTTGGCTTGGTGGTTCCGGCGCCTGTCTTGCCAGTGCAAGGACCAGGGTTCAATCCCTGGTAACCACATACCATACTGGGCGTGGAGACTCACCCCAGCAGCAACCAGTACCACATACCACAGTGCCGGGTGTGGTGGCTAACGCCTGTAATCCCAGCACTCGGGAGGCAGAGGCAGGAGGATTGCTGTGATGTGAGTTTAAGGCTGAGCTCAGGGCCAGCCTGAACCACAAAGTGAGACCCTGTCTCAAAAAAAACCCCAAAAAACAAAAAAACAAAACTAAAAACAAACAAACAAACAAAACAGAACTAAGATTAGAGGTCCCATTCAACCCTGCTATTCCCCTGCTAGGGACATACACAAAAGAATTAAAAGATTCATATCACAGCGACATAGGTGTATCATGTTTAGCACAAACTGAAGTTTATGATAGCTAAATCTTGGAAACAACCCAAATGTCCATCAGCTGTAGACTGGATAAGGAAGATGTGGTTTTTCTATAAAATAGAGTAATACTGTGACATAAAGAACGACAAGTTTGAGTCATTTATACTCAAATGGATGTACCTTCAGGATATACTCATAAGTGAAATAAATAGGTCACAGATGTGTACATCTTGTATCTGTATCTTTTCTCTGATATGAGAAACTGAAAACGTAAATGAAGTCTAGAATGTATGTTAGATATTGTAAAATAGAAAATATTCAGAGGGTGGGCCGGGGAGTTAGCTCAGTGGTTCTGGCGCCTGTCTTGCAAGCTCGAGGGCCGGGGTTTGATTCCCCAGTAACCACATAACAGTACTGGGTGTGGAGACTCACCCCAGCGGCAACCAGTACCACATACCACAGTGCCGGGCGTGGTGGCTCACGCCTGTAATCCCAGCACTCGGGAGGCAGAGGCAGGAGGATTGTGATGTGAGTTGGAGGCTGAGCTGAGGGCCAGCCTGAACCACAAAGCGGGACCCTGTCTCAAAAAACCTAAAAATAAATAAATAAATAAATAAATAAATAAAAAGAAAATATTCAGAGGGAAATGTGGGTAGGGGTGAGTAACAAGAGGAATGAAAAAATTGTGATGTAACAAAAAAAGGGAAACAAATCTTATGTATAGAGGGGCTGGGGGTTGTAGAGTGAGTAGGGAAATGGGAGAAAATGAGATTCAAGTCATGTCATATACTGGTACTAATTGTCAATGGTGAGTATGATCATGATATGTATATAAAATGTACCTATTTCACAATAAAATTAATTTTAAAAAATAAAAATAACCATAGCACCAAGTGATGTTTTTGTTAAAATGACCCAACAAAGTGAGTTGGTTTTTCCTGCTTCGCTTTATGAATGCTGGGCAAGCATTCCAATAGTGGAGAGCTTTGCCATAGTGGAGCTGTTTTCTTGTCGTCCTGGGAAAACATTCATTTCTTCTTATCTTTTCAGATAATTCTTTAGTGACAGCATGCTGAAAAAATGTTGACAGCTTTTTAGCTTATGTTGCTGTACTTTATTTGGTAATACATCTTCATTTAAAATAGAGATCACTGGAGAAAAGGACCAGGACAGAAAAACGTTATGTGTTCAGACAATGCAATGGAGGGCCTGATACTTTTCCACAATTTCATAGTAACTGTTCTGTGATTTTTACCTTTGGTTAAGACAACTCGTATTTCTTAAAATAAGCAAAAACTGTGCTCACCGAGGAAACTTGCCATCAGCTTGTGTGTGGTCAGTACTGACGACAGAGGGACACAGGTGTGTTTGGCAGTTCCAGCACACGACTCTTCAGTTCTCCAGAGGTCTGCTGTCAAGGGCAGGGAGTCCGAGTCTGGAGACCTTCCCTACCACATCGCTGTGGCCTCTCACCCCACCTGCCGGTGGGAGGAACATCTCTCCAAGGTCCTTCACCTTAGCTTCTGAAAGAATGCTGACCTCCATCGCGTGCCCAAAGCAGGAGAAACGTGGAGACTGGAGCCTGCAGTTAGCACTGGAGACTCGTGTCACTGGGCAGGCTGTTCTGGGTCACAGCGACTGTGCGAGGACCCTAGGGTCCCTCAGGACATGGCAGGATAGTTAATTTCATCTGTGATCTTGAAAGAGCGAATGTTTGCTGTAAGTCAAGGACCTGAACAAAAGACCCGATGTTTTATTTACTCTCATATTATTTATTTGTTTGACTACTAATGACAGTTGGAAGGAAGGTATGATAGGAAACAAATATATTGATTTAGCAGAAGATGATAGCAGGGTGATTGTTTTTCTTATAAACTTTTCCCACTGAAATAAACTATAGCTGCTACCTGCACTATATCAGTGTAGATAAAAAAACAACTTCTAGTTGTATAATTATTTTCAAACTATTTTGTGTTAGTGTAGTAATATGTGCTTTCTGAATAATGAAGTGAAATACAGTATAATGCTGTATATTCTTTATACTAAAATACCTTAAAATTAAAACTCCCTAATCTAGCAATGTCAATCTCAACCGATTTTTTTTTTTTTTTTTTTTTTTTAGACAAGGTCTCCCTTTGTAGTTCAGGCTGGCCCTGAGCTCAGCCTCCAACTCAGCAATCTTCCTGCCTCTGCCTCCTGAGTGCTGGGATTACAGGTGTGAGCCACCATGCCCAGCACTATGATGTGTGGTTCTGATGGTTGGTGGGTGTGAGTCACCACACCCGACATTGTTGTATATGTTTACCAAGATTGAACCTGGACCCTTGCGCTTGCAAGGCAGGCGCTGGAACCACTCAGCTAAATCCCTGGCGCTTAACCAAATTTTTAGCTCTGATTCCATTTCTCCTGCCTGGAATGCATTCTTCCTACTTGAAGCCTGCGCTGCCTGCCCCAGCTGTCATATTCAGATCTCTCATTCTAGTCCACCAGTCATAGAAACGTGGGTCCTGTTTATGCACAGTATCTGTTCATATGCTAAAGGCTGGGACCCCAGTTTGTGACCTGTGAGAAGGTGGTGGAACTGTTAAATGTGGGGCCTGATGGCAGAAAGGTCACTGGGAACATGCTTTCAAAGGGGATTTGGGGACCTGCGCCCATTCCCTTCTCTTTATTGTTTGTTTTTTATGTGTAACTTCTCCCTGCCGTACTGAGGATCTGTCTCATTACAAACACCAAGGAATGGCGCCAACCAACCATGGCTCTAACTTCTGAAATTTGAACCAAAATAATTTTTTCTTCTTTCTAGGTTGATTTTCTCAGATATTTTCCTAGTGACTGAATGCAAGTGTCCAGTACAAAATAGGTATTCAGGGCTGACGGGATGTCATTAAGAATAGGGCTCCAAAGTTGGACAGTGAGAGTCGTGGACACTGTCTTGTCAGTCTGGTCTTTGGGTAAGTTACTTAATCTTTCCGAGCATCAGTTCTCTCTCTTAGGAGGTGGGAATAATACTGATACCCACCCGAAAGATGAGGGTATTACCAGGATGACTTGTGTAAAGTACTTGGCACAATACTGGACCTGCAGTAAGGGCTCAATGAAAATGATTACTATTGTCATCACGAACAAGATTATTTGATAACTTTCAAGTGAGATTTTATAAGAATAATAGGATTGTGCTGTGAGTGGAGTATGCTGTTATGGCTTCTATCTAGATGTTTCCTTCAGCACTCATAGGTGGAGCTTTTGGAAGGTGAATGTCTCCTGAGCGTGATAGTGGATCATGAGTGTGTGACACTGGATTAGTCCACTGATAGGTGATTGTGGGGTGTGACGTTGGGAGGTGGAGCTTGGTGGAAAGAAGTGGGTCACTGTGAGCATGGCCTGGAATACCATATCTCTCTCCTCTTCCTTTCACCCCATCTTTCTGCTATCATGCCACAGGTCCCTTCTCCGTCGTCTCACCCTCTGCCGTGCTGCCCTGCCTTGGAGCCAGCCTGTTTGTAACTGAAACCTCTGGAAACTGTGAGCCAAAATAAACATTTCCTTCTGTAAGTTGTGATTGTTGGGAATTGTGTCTCAGCAATGACAAAATAAGACACATCTAATCGTTTGAGTTCCCTTGTATGTTTCTCGCAGTGCTATCGTCTTCATAAGGAGGGGCGAGAGTCTCCTTACACGTGTCAATCAGGAAGACAGAATCTCCAGTGACCCACCCACTCAGATTAGAAATAAGTGGATTAAGACAGAAAACTTATTCCCTTTTTAGTTCTAATAGAATCATGTGTGTCTTGGCACAAATTATATTTTGGGTAAAAGATAATCAAATTATGGGTGCATTTCTGTAACAAGGGGGAACAAGTGCTAGATATTGGCTTCGAAGAATAATGAGAATAGCCTCCCAGTGAAATATCTAGCATTGAAACTATTTGCATATGCAACCTGTAGCCTTAAAAAAGTGAGAATTTTTAATGAGTTAACTAGTTTTCTTATCCACAGGGTGCCGTTATTAGATTGCTTGATGTAGAAATTGGTTGGTGTCTCACAGAAGCATTGCTTCAGCCAGATCCAGGAGATTCCACTAGTGCTGTCATGCTTACACTGGTGTCGGAACATCCTCCTATTTTTTTGCTTTGAATTATAGTCTAAAATTATTTGTTCAGCACAGCAACCATTTATAAACAAAGGCGCATTACTTAAAGTAATTAATTGGGAAGAATTTGAGATGCAGATTTCAGCCACAGATTCTAACTCTTTCCTATTCCTGGGCTGCACCTTAAGTAATTGTTTGTTGTTAAATAATTGTTTGTTGTTAAATTTATATGCACATAGGTAGAGAAATCCTAATGATTCCATAAAAAAACTATTAAAATAAGTGATTTTAATAATGTTTCAGTGTACAAAATCAGTTTTGTTTTCATATATTAATGAGGGATGATGCTAAAGGGAAATTAATAAAAAGTTCTCATTTAGAATAGCACAAAAGAAAGTAAAGTACTTGGAATAAACTTAAACCATGGAGTTGAAAGACTTGGACACAGAAAGCTATAAAACAGTGATTGAAAAATGAAAGCCAAATGGAAACACGTCCTGGGTACATGAACTAGAATACTTAATATTAAAATGTTCACGTGACCTAAAGTGACCTACAGACCCAATCCTATTTCCATCAAAATTCCAATGACATTTTTTTCAAGATGGAAAAGAATCCTAAAATTTATATGGAACCACAAAGCCCCACAAATAGCCACAATGATCTTGAGAAAGACTACCAATGATGGAGATATCATACTTTTAATTTCAAAATATCTCACATATTAAAACTGTAAAGTATTGAAATAAAAGCAGTTGCACAGATCAGTGAAACAGAAGTGATCCTAGAATTAAACTTACACATACAGAGTCAGCTAATCTTCAAATAAGATTCCTAATACTACACAGTAGAGGAACTAGGGTCTTCAGAAAATAGTGTTGGAAAATTAGACATCCTCATGCCAAACAATGAAAGTAAATCTCTATATTATCCCATATACAAAAGTAAACATGAACTGGATTAAAAACTTCAACATATCACATAAAACTGTGAAAATCCTAGAAGAAAACATAGGGGAATAGCTTTTGACATTTGTTTTGGCAGAGATTTCTTAGATACGACATGAGAAATTCAGGAGTCTAAAACAAAAATAGACAACCAGGAGCACATCAAACTGAAAAGCTCCCAGACAGCAAGAGAAATATCAGAATGAAATGACAATCTATGGAATGGCGGGAAATATTTGCAAGCCATATTCATTAAGTTGTTAATATTAAAAATATATAAAGAGCCCATAAATATAAGTAACCTAGTTAAAAATGAGCAGAGGGGGCCGGGGATATAGCTCCGTGGTTCCGGTGCCTGTCTTACAAGCGCAAGGACCTGGGTTCGATCCCCGGTACCACATACCATACTGGGCGTGGAGACTCACCCCAGCAGCAACCAGTACCACACACCACAGTGCCGGGTGTGGTGGCTCACACCTGTAATCCCAGCACTCAGGAGGCAGCGGCAGGAGGATTACTGTGATATGAGTTTGAGGCTGAGCTCAGGGCCAGCCTGAACTACAAAGTGAGACCCTGTCTCAAAAATAAATAAATAAATAAATAAATAAAAAATTAAGAACAGTCTAAATAAAGGATGTAAAAATCACTCTGTGGTCTCATATTAAAATGTTATTATTCCTCATTTCTGTTTTTTGTAGAATATCTAGTATAACAGAATAATAGTATGTCTATAGCTCTACAACTAAAATATATTTTCAGTATGTCTTTAAAAGTTTTCCTTATCTTAGAAACATAGATTACTACAGTCAGTTTTGTTTCCATATATTAATGAGGGATGAGATTACTACAGTCAGTCCATATATTTTATCAAATACAAGGCCGGAATAAATAGACATAGCTGTAGACCAGAGAGGTGAGGGAGGGATCAGGACTCTCAGCATTTCTCTGTGGGATATATTTTTTCAGGGCTGAGATGTTATCTCCTTAACATATTCACATAGCAACAAAAGTGAATCTCCAAGTGGCTGAGTGTTGAGGGCCCATTCAAAGAAGCCGTCTATCCCTAGAATTTGTTAGTATTATAAATATCTGAAGTTTGAATCATGCCTGAAATGCTTGCCAAAGGACCAAGGAATTAAACTTGCCCCCTGGCTTTCAATCAAGGATATTCAGTGAAATTTTTGAATTAGAGTTCAATAATTTCAGATGTGATCATTATTCTGAATGAAAAATAATCTACTTCTTAAGAGTAGATTACTTAAGGGTAAATAATGAGGGGAAAACGAATCTACTCCTTAAGAGTAAATCCATACAGATCAGTGTGTAGATTCCTCAAAAAACTAGTATTGGAGGTCTCATTTGACCCAGCCATCACTCTACTAGGTATATACACAAAGGAATTAAAAGATTCATTTTACAGTGACATATGTGCACCCATGTTTATAGCAGCTCAGTTTGTAATTTCTAAGTCTTGGAAACAAGCCAAATGTCCATCAACTGGAGACTGGATAAAAAAGATGTGGTTCTTTTATAGAATGAGTATTACTCTGCCATTAAAAATGATAAGATTGAATCATTCATACTCAAATGGATGTACCTTCAGGACGTCCTCATAAGCAAAATAAACAGGTTACAGATGTGTAAATATCGTATCTTTTCTCTGGTATGAGAAAATGAAGCTATAAATGAGTTGTAACACGTATAGTTGATATTGTGAAGTGAAAAATACTTAAAAGGAAAGAAAGTGTAAGGGTAAATAATGAAGGGAAAATGAATGTGGTAATAATAAAGAAAAAAGAAAACAAAGATTGTATATATAGGGGGTGGGGGTTTGCAGGGCAGGGGGAAAAGGCAAAAAATGAGAATCAAGTCATGTCATATTCTGGTACAAACTCTCAATGTTGAATGCAATTATGATGTGTATTCATAATGTACCAGTAAAGATAAAAATTAGGAAAAAAAAGAGTAGATCCATGCAAATATTAGTATGTAGGCTATTTTTATGTGGTACATGCACAACAAAAAAATCCAATATATATTTATGTATTACTGTTATGAATACTGGAAAGAACAAATATATATATATATTATGTATATATTAAAATATATATTATATAAATATATATACATTTGAATATACATATATACAGTATATATTATGTATTATGTTTTAGTTATTACTGTTTTTTAACTTTATTTTTATTAATACATGTTTGCAGTACTTGTAATTTACAGTCAAATTGAGGAGTAGGTACATGAACATAGTGTAGCTTATTTCTTTTAAAAATTCCTTTCTCCTCTCCTATCTTCCTCTCTCCACCTCTAAATTCTCTTCCCCACTTTTATTCCTGTTCATATTATTAATTTCAGCTCATGACCTATGATATTTATATTCACTGAGGTTACTGGGTTTCTGTGCACGGTATATCTTTATTCTACCTGTTTCTCCTCCTCTACTTCCCTCACTCTTGGTCTCCTGGACCTCTTTTCATTTGCAGGAGATACATCCCCATCGCCTATCTATCCATTAGTACGTCTTTTATTTGTGTCTTGTCTTACTCAAATGAGAGTTACTAGGCTGAGGATTTAGCTCAGTGGTTCTGCACCTGCCTCAAATGAAAGCTACTGTAAAGTATTTAACTGTGTATTGTATTTTCCAGGTGAATCTATTTTCCTACAAATGTCTCATTTGTCCTCCTTTATAGCCAAGTACTCTTCCATTACGTATAGATAGATTTTCTTTATCCAGTCACCTGTTAGTGGGATATAGGCTGCTTCTAGGCTTTAGCTGTTATGATTTGTGTTGCTATAAACATGAATATGCATGTATCACTATAGTATAATGTTTCAAGCTCTTTGGGAATGGTTCCCAGAATGGTGATAGCTGGATCTTTGGGACTTCTGCACTTTAGTTTTTCAAGAAACCTACCTTCTGATTTTTGTAATGTCTATACAAGTTTACATACCCACCAACGATGTAACGGGCTCCTCTTTCACTGAAACCTTGCCAGCATTTGTTATTTTTTGACTTCTAGATGATTTGCATTCTTTCTCATGTACAACAGAATCGCCTAGTTGTTTTAATTTGTCTTTCTTTGATGGCCAGAGTTGTTGAAAACTTCATATAGTTGTTGGCCATTTGTATTCTGTACAATGTCTGTGCATTTCATTTATTTCTTGATTGCATCCTTTCTTCTAGGTGTTTTAATCATTTTTTGAGTTCTTAATATACTCTAGATATTAGTCCTTTGAGGAGTAGCTGACCAGTTGTTCCCCGTTCTATAGTTTTTCTCTTCACTTTACTCATTCTTTTGCTGCACAAAAGCCATTTAATTTGATATAATACCTTTTATTGGTTCTTACTGTTGTTTCTTGTTCAATTGCAGTTCTGTTTGGAAAATCCATTCCTCACCTGTGATTTCAGGTGCTTTATCTATTCTGTCTTCCACTAGGTTCAGTGTTTTCTTTTTCAGACTCCTGTAGAGTCTTTCACTTTCTTGGTTAAGTTAATTCATAGATATTTCATTTTTCTTGATGATACTGTGAATGGTGTTGTTCATAATTTCTTTTCTCATTGAATTCATAACTGGTGTACAGAAATGCTAATGGTTTTTAAAGCATTGATTTCATGTCCTGCTACAGTTCTACAGTTGTTTATTCTTTCTGAGTTTTGTGGTAGAATTCTTTGGTTCTTCTATGTAGAGTATTGTATCACATGCAAATAATGATAATTTGAGTTTTCCATTTCTGTCCCTTTTCTTTCTTTCTCTCTCTTTTTCTTTCTCTTTCTTTCCTTCCTTCTCTCTCTCTCTCTTTCTTTCTTTCTCTTTTTGTTTGTTTGTTTCTTTCTTTCTATCTTTCTTTCACCCGAGTGCTTGGCTGATATTTCCTATGTTGAATAGAAGTGATGGTAGTAGCATCCTTCTTGTTCCTGATGTTAGAGGGAATATTTTTGGTTTCTCTTATTTAATATAAACCATTGGTTTATAAATAGCCTTTTATCAAATTCAAGTGTGGTTCTTCTATACCATTTTTCTTTAGAGTTCTCATAACAGGTGCTGAGTTTTGTCAAAAGCCTTTTTTGCATCTGTTAATATGGCTTTTGATCTTGCTCATGTTTATGTAATGTATTAGATGTATTGATTTATGCATATTGTATCCTTGCATCTCTGGGATGTACAATCTTTTTGATAATGTGTTTCGTTCTAGTCACCAGTATCTTCATGAGGATTTTTGCATTTATGTTCATTAACGACACTGGTCAGTAGAATACTTTATCTATCTTACCTAGTTTCACAAGGTATATTAATGTAGATTGGAAACTGTCTCTTGTAGGGCTTCTTAAAATACTTCGCTCCAGGCTTTTCTTGCTTTAGCATTTGTATTGAAAAGTCTGATGTGGTTCTAATTTATTTACTTCTATATGGAATTTTGTGTTTCTCTGTGGCTACTTTTAAAATTCTCTTTTTGGGGTATTTAGCAATTTAATAAAGATAGGACTTGATGAGCTTCTTTTTTCCATCATACTTGTTTGGGGTTCTGGAAACCTTGATTATTTATGTGCTGAATTCTCTTCCCATATTTGGAAAATTTTTTGCTGTGATTTCTATAAACATAGTAATAATTCCATCTGTGTATCTTCTAGTTGTTCTCTAACTCCATTTAACCTTAACTTGGTCTTCTTCAAGTCCTCTAGATGGTCTTTTCTTGTTCACTTATTTTCTTGTGGCTTCCTTGACTTCTTCATAATTTACCATTTTGTTCTTAATATCAGACATTCTGTCCTTACACTGGTCTTTGCTTCAACTTGAATTCTATAGTTTCTTAAAAATTTTAGATGTTTCATTCTGACATCTTTTTGAGAATCCTATATCCTAGGTGAGTCTGTTATTCACGTTTTGAACCACGATCAGCTTCTTCACTTTTTTGTTTATTTCCCCTGAAGCCACCAGGTTATATTGAATAATTCCATGAACTTTCAGTTCATTTCTTCTTTGAATTCACCTCATTTCTTCATCTCTTCTATTCCCTTCATATAAAGCATCACTGCCTGGTATTTTCTTTACATTTGTGTCTTGTTCTGCCTTACGTAAATTGAGAGAACTTGAGGGTCTTTTGCTGCTTTGCTTTTCCATGATGCTATGTATATGTTTATCTGACCTTCTCCCCTGTTTTTTGGGTACTGTAAGTTGAAGTCTAGTAGAATTGTGAGAGCTTTTCATTTATATGAAGATTTTTGGTAAGACACTGCCTGTTTTAGTTACTTTTCTCTCATTGCTGAGACACAATGTCCACCATCCAAAGCCAAAGGGGAAAAGGTTTATTTAGCTCGGTCTGTGGAGGTTTCAGTACATAATTCCCTGGCTCCAAGGCTGGGCGGCACATGGCAGAGGAGCAACATTCATGGTGGCAGAAGACGGCAGAAGCAAGCAAGCAAGGAAACAAGAAACATGTTTCTGCCTCTTTACCCTTATCTAGACTACTTAGGCGGGTATCGTCCATACCCTTGATCCTAGTGCCTTTGAGCCTAACATTGCCCCATGAATCAGTTACATGCTCTAAATTCAGCTACCTCTGAAGAAGCCCCACTTACTACTACTGCAGAAGGCAGGGGGAGGGTATCTGGACAGGAGTCATGACCCTGCCTCCTTGCGTATTCTCCGCTTTAAGAGTTCAGAGGTGGTATTTACCCCTTCGGTTTAATTTAGATGATTTGAACTCTGTCCCTAGGTTTTGCAAAATGAATTACTTCTGGCTATAACAGATGTACTCATATAATACTTGCCTATGATAAGCCTTGCATTTCCACTTTCAGTCTCGCATCTCCCCTCTATGCAGACTTTGTTCACCATCTCCTTCATGAGAGACAGAAGGAAGGAAAACTAAAAGTTCTCTCTGGACGCTTAGAATCCATGAAAAGTCATTTTGCCCCCACATGTAATTAATTCAGATGTGCTGTCTCGTGTATATTTTGTAACAAATTCTTCTCAAGGAATAGTCATAAAACGAATTGAATTCTTACACATTTTAGGTGAAGACTGATGAGCTACAAAGCTACAGTATGTCCTCTATTTATGCACAATAAAACACCTGAAATGGCTTATTTCTATGTTTCATAGAATGAATGAGCTGGATCTAATAAAGGATTTTACACAATAATATTCTAGAATTCAAGTAAGTAATCTATTCAAGCTAATCTACCTAGTCTAAGTAATCTTATTCAAGTTAATCTCAAATTAATGAAATGCAACATACACGTATTTTTGTAAGAATTTAAAAAGAGATAAAGATTGAAGGCAAGAGAAGCATCACCTGTGTGATTCTGCTTGACCGAGAAGCTGCTCACAGAGAATGTCATCACCTTATTTATTAATGATTAAAATGGTATTATGTTTGATTAGGCTGATTCTGATTCCATCAAACTGTATAACTAGCTGATTTGGGAGTGAATTCTGAAGTGCTCCGTAACCACATATCCTAAAGAATGTGTGCAAAATATAGGTAACTTGCTTTAACGTGAATCCTTAGATCTTCCTGGCTTATCCATCTCACTGAAAGAAAACGTAAGTTCAAAATGAGGCAAACCGATTCTCCAGAATCTGCCTGTGTATTTGCATGTTTAATCATTGACTGAAGAACAAGTTCTGGGGTAAATATGCACCACGATGCTATTAAGCTTCACAGGTTGGTTAATACTAAACAAACATATTGCAAACTGTCTTAAACCAGGGTTATTTCCTCAGATTCTATGGTTTGGGGTCCAGACCACTTCTTCCCAGCTTTACAACAGTGCTCATCAGTAATGTTAGAAATGAAGTAAAGGTTTCATTAAGAGAAACCAGACATTTTCAAGGCAAAAGAGACTAATTTAATTCATAATGAATTTTGCAAATGTACATCACTCCTGTATATGAACATTAATAAAATGCTTTATGTTTATAATGCTTAAGTACCTGTTATCTCTTTTTGCCCACATAGTAACATTATATGGGTTTTATTACATCTAGTTTTAAAGCGAAAACTGGGCTCCAGAATATTTATGTGTGATTTTATCTACTTGTTCAGCAAAGCTTCTCAGTTACTGTAAGCTATCTAGTCAGCCAGGATAAAATACAACCATACAAAGCACAGACTCTCAAAACAGTCCTGTAAGTATGACAAATACATAACCTTTACTATGTGACAACACTCTACTGAATGCTGCAGAAATATTAATTTAGTGAATCTTCAGCATGGAGATGTGAAGTAGGCATTATAATTGTTATTATTTACTTTTGCCAAATGAGCAAACTAAGGCAATCAGAAGTGACAGTTTCCACAGTCAGACAGATAGTAAGTAGTAGAAATACCATTTAAGTCCAAAACAGTCAGAATCTAGAATTTCTATGGCTTGACCCATGCAAGGTAAATAAGACCTTCTGTGTGCTCTTAGGACTTGAAGATCTGGAAGGGCAGATGTGTACCCAGCACATTGCGGTCCAGCATAGGAGTGCCTCAGTAAGGGCAGGAGGCAGAGGCAGTGCCGAGGAACGGAGGATGGGTTGCACGTTGTCCAGGTCCCCTCGGCAAGTAGACAGGGGATGGGGGGTAGAACCGATCCTTGCATTTAGACTCTATCTTGAGTTACTGTGCTCTGCATTTCACTGGGTGACCCCTGATCAATTAATAGCATGAAATGACAGTGAGAAAACAATAATGTACTCAGGACTATATGAACTAAAGAATGAAAAATGAGCTTCTCTGTGTAGGAAAGAAAAGTACTGTTTCCTGATAGATACACATGTTGTTATAAATATATCCAGTGTGATCTGAAACTTCAATGAATGTTTAGATCTGAAACAGTTGATTACACTAAAAGACACACTGCCTCAACATACCCCTCCTTACTTTGAACACATAAGTCTTTCTGCCATTTCTGAAGCACCTCTGCAAGTCCTTACATGAGTGAGTTAATTCAAAATATTCACCTCTTGTGGTCATTTGGACTTTGAGGAAGAGCCAGAAGTTGCACAGCGCCAGATCAGGTGAAGAGGGTGGATGAGGGCACACTGTAATGGTTTTACAAGACTTTCTGTTAGAGGGTGCTTGGCAGCAACATTCACCATATTTTTTTCCAGAACTGCTTCAGAATGTGACAAGAACAATGAGATAAGGGCATTTGAAGCAAAGGGTAATATTTTTGTGTAGAATTAACGGAAATGTATTTCATCGTACTATTTTTAAAATATAGGCATTTACCTTATTTTTCAGTAACACCTTGCACAGCTTTCTCTTGGTACATATGACATAGGGCATAAAATCGAATATATATTTATATACAGACAGAATTCTTGTGTGTATCATTGCAGCTGCAAAGCTCCCCAACTACTATAGGGTCAGTAAGAATAAAACATGGCCAAGTGGGAAGAAGTAGGAAGAAAGGCTAAAGATATGGCAGCGCTGCTCAGCGCTGTCCTGTGAGCATAATGGAGGTTCCAGGAATACTCAGTAGTTGACTGATTGGTTGAGTGATTAAACACAGAAAAGGAAAATTTAAAAAAGATAAAACCAATTTGTTTCATTGTTCATCTTTGAACTGTAGTGGCTGTTTTGATGAGAAGAGTGAAATCAAAATATTTAGAAATGGGATTTTATAAAAATATAGAATTTTATGCCCTACATATTTCTTGTGAACAAGTACTGTGGCATTGACCGCTATTATAAGTACACTTACCCACTGTTATACATTGCTTAGTTTTTAAATCCAAACAGTGGAAAAAAAGGAGCTTTGTGAGAAGTGAAAAATTTGGTCAGTTTGAAGTGCAGTTATGGTTGTAGCATAATTTAGGATTACTGAAATGTCAACTTTTTACTAAAATAGTGCTCAGTACAAGTAGGTCTCCAATATGAATTTAATCTTCTACTTTTAGTAGTCCTGTTGTCATCCTAGGAGTTAAATGCCATTTTGTAAATGAGGAAATGAAGGCTCAGAAAGTTCCTGACCCTCTGGTGGCACAGGTCATAAATGATGGAGTCAGACTCTGAATGCGTATCTTCAGAGTCAAATCCAACTCTGGAGTTGTGTCAGCACTAGAAGAATGTTGTCTTTGTTACTTTTTTTTTTTTCTCATTGCTGAGGCAAAATACCAGACAAACAAAATTAAAGGGAGAAAGGTGTGTTTAGTTCACAATTAAAATATTTAAAAATTAAAAGATGTATTTAGCTCACAAACCTTTGCAGAAATTTCAGTCCATAATGCACTGGCTCAAGGCAGGGTGGCATGGCAGAGGGGCACTGCAGAGGAGAAACAGTTCATGGTGGGCAGAAGGGAGCAAAGCAAGCGAGTAAGGAGCAAGAGTAGCCTCTTTCCGTCCCGTGTGGTCTATCTAGGCTGCGAGGATGCGGGCAGAGCCCAGCCAATCAGTGAACTGATTTAGTAATCACCCACCCTTAACCCTGGCATTGCACTGTGAATGAATCACACACTCTAGATTCAGCCGCCTCTGAAAAAGCCCCATTGATGACTGCATGGGTCTTTAGGGCGAGGTCTAGACACAGCCATAGCAAATGTGCTCAGTCATTCTGCCCCTTGGAGTGCCACAGCTGCCTGTGTAGATGAGAACGGAGAAGTACGGTATTTCCGGGGCAAAAACAGTGAAGCACGGCTCAGGCTTCCTCAGAAAAAGCTCGTGCTAAAGGTCTAAGGAACACTTCAGAGGAAATGTCCTTCCTTTTAAAGAGAGAAAAGCATAAATTAAACTATTGAATCACTGTTATATTCCTCTGCACAAGTAAAAAAAAAACTAAACAGATCACCCTCTTTAAAAAGTATGCATCAGTCCCACAATCATTACTACACACATTTGATGCTTACAAAGTAAGTCATTAATGTTACTAAATTATTCATATAATTTACTTAAGCATCAGTCTTAAATGAATCTTCAAATAATTAGGAAAACTGTACATTTCTTGAACTTTAGATTCTTAAAAAATCTTCAAGTATCATGACAAGTTTGAGTCATTCATGCTCAAATGGATGTACCTTCAGGACATACTCATAAGTGAAATAAGTAGGTCATAGATGTGTAAATACCATATCTTTTCTCAGATATCAGAAACTGAAAATGTAAATGAGTTCTAGAATGTTTGTTAGATATTGTAAAATGGAAACTATTCAAAGAGAAATGGGGTCAGGTAAGTAATGAGGGGAAAGAAAATTGTGATATTAATTTTTTTAACAGAATTACTATTTATTTATTTTTTAAAATTTAAATCTTTATTGGTGTGAAATAGAAAATCCTCAAAGTGAAATAGGGTGAAGGGGGAAAAATAATGAGATTATAACAAAAAAGAAAGGAAACAAATTTTATGTATATAGGACAGTGGTAGGGCAGGTAGGGGCTATGGGTAAAAAATGAGAATTAAGTTGTGTCTTATACTGGTACAAATCCCCATTGTGGAGTGCAGTCATGATGTGTATATGTAATGTGATGTTAATTTAAAAAAAGGAAACAAAGCTTAAGTATATAGGGGGTAGGAGGAGGTTGTAGGGTGGGTAGGGCAATGGGAAAAAATGAGAATCAAGTCATGTCGTATACTAGTACAAATTGTCAATGTTGAGTGTGATCATGATATGTATGTAAAATACACCTATTTCACAATAAAATAAAAGTCTTCAAGTATCTAAGGAATAGAGTTATAATTTCTATAGCTATACATTCACTTCCTGTAGAATTACAAATCATTTTAATAAGTGGTATCTTATTTTACAGTTACTTTATGATGGTGGAGACACTAGCACAGTCAATGGAAATCCAACTTTAATTTTTGAGTTTTGATCTTCTCCTCAGTTAGCAGTCCTGTATACCCTTGTGGAGCGGTGGTACACAGTTCACAGCCTCAGTCATTGGTGGACTTTTCCTTAGAGCCTAATTAATAATTGTGTGTGGAAACGCCCACAGCTTCACACAAACTACAGAGATCCTCTGCACTTTTCTCTCTTCTTTCTTTCTTTTTCATTATTTCTTTCCTTTCTCTCTCCCTCCCTTTCCTTTCCTTTCCTCCCTCTCTTCTTCCCTTTTTCCTTTCTTCTCTTTCTTTCTTTCAAGAGAGGATTGCAAGTAGCCAATCCAAGAGTGTCATTCATTTTTCTTTTCTGTTTATTGGCGCTGCCCTGTAACCCATCTCTGCCAGTGCACCAGCATTCATGCATTGTAACAGATTGCTCTACCAGGTGTAGCAATCTCAAATGTTCTTGGTTTTGTTCTTCTAAAAGCTCTAAGATCCCTAAATGCTGTGCACCTTCTAATGCTTTATTAATGCAATATTTTAAAATTAAATTATATAATTGTGAAGGGTACACCACATGTGGGATTTAAACTATAAAAATAGGCACATAATAGCATTTTTCTGACCCTATCTGAAGTTCATTGATTCTGATTTTCACAATTAGCAAGTGCTCTAGGAATGTAATCCCCATGAATTTTGGGGATCCATTGTTTGTGGTCCAGTCTTCTCTCACAATACCCAACTGTCGGTTAAACTAAGGTTTCTGAGCACGTGTGAGGTAGGTGAGGATTAGCTGTGTTTGGTAACTTCTGTGGACTGAATGTTTATCCTGTTTCAGCACATTGAAAGCCCCGGTGTCACCTCTTCCAGAAAGTCCTCCCCATTCCTTTAAGCCAGAATTAATGCCATAGTCCTCCTGCCCCATGATTCTGTGGGCGTTTCACGTATATGTTATATCATTATTACCCATTTGAACAGTGATTCACTCGAGAGGTCTTGGATGCAGAAGTGGGGTCTTTTAATCATTTCGTTTGTGTTAGCCCTTAGCATGAAGTTAGGTGCACATGTATATTTGGTATTTTTTCCTGGATGAATAAGAGAGAATGACTCTTTTTAGTCATGATGGAAACTGTCTTGAAGCATTATGAAAAATATGGATTTCCATTTTCCTCCACAATATTTCGAGAGGTACTTCTTGCAGATGGGAAAAACAGTCTATAGTTTCAGAAAAAAATCAGAAGCATAATTTTATCTAAATTTCAAATATTTTCATATGTGCCCATTCTGAATCAAATTTTTTTTGTTTGAGCAAAATGATGAGTAAAACTACAGATAGTAGGATTAACAGTTATCAAAAACCTAAGCAAGGTTAGGTCTGTTACTTTTGGTTATTTTTGTTTCCAATTATCTTTATTATCTTTCTGCAAACAAAAATTCTCCACACTTTTTAAATTTAGCCAGCAAAATATAGTCTACATATAAAAAGTTAAGCCAGAAAATATAGTCTGAGAATGACTATAGAAATCATTTCTAGAAAACATTGTGAAAATAGCTACTGTTAATATTTTCATAAATGTTAGATATTTTCCCTTGTGTACTTTTTCATATTCTGTATATAAATTTTAAAACAACATAAGAATCATGTTACTGTTAGGCTTTAACTATTCCTTTCTACAACCTAAGGATTTCTCTTATCTTTATTCTTCTTTGTACACCTGATTTGTAATTATTGCTTAATATTCCAGGAAGGCCACTATCTCTAAAGGATGCAATCGGCCTCTGTGCTGCAGAGGCCATCACTTTGCCTTTTCACAAGTGGCTCTGCACATAAGAGGGAAGGGCTACATTTTAATACATGACAGGACCCATCAATTAGAGAGAATGCCTCTTATTACAGCCTCATAAATAAATTCTAAAGGAAGGTTTTGGATACACAGATTGGTCCTGTGAAACCTTTAAAGATTTTCATTCAACATTTACAGTTACCTTCTATGAGCCAAACATGGTCTGATATTAATCTAGATAAATAAACAAAACAGACTGTTTATAACTTAATATAAATTGACTGTCTAGACATACTCTGAATCCATTTCCAAGCCTAAATATACCATATGCCTGAATGTCTCCCATCTGCTGCTGTTTCCCTGAATTGCGTCGACATTTATTTTTTTCTAAATCAGCTTTCCTATATTTAAAGAAAGGCTAGTATTACCAATTTTATACGCAGTCCTCCAGGAATTACATTTCCTAACTAAAGCAACCAGTAAGTACCAAAAGCTGAGTTAATATTACCCCCAGTGGGCACTGCCAACTCTTGTAGCACTAAACAAGCACATTGACCAGCAGGCACCTAGGGAAGGCCCCTGACTGCATCACGACCCTCCTTTAGTATGAGTCAGGCCCAGCCGGAAAGATGAGCTCCCTATGATTTCTCAGTATTTCAGGAGAGCAGCTATCTCCAGAGGGTCTAATGCGTCCTTGCCTGTAGCGCGAGCACTCATTTCGCCCTTTAACAATTGGCTGCCTTTAGTAACCTGCTTTCTCTCCAACCAGAAGATGGGACTCAGAAAATCCTTCCACCAAAAAGTACCAATAATCCTGTTTTGTATCTCTGCTCAGACTCATTTGAAGAATTTTTTCTGGTGAGCACATATTTCTTAATTCAGCATTTGGGATAGAATACTGAAAAGAGTACGAGCTGAACTTTGACCAGTAGAGGTATGGATTCTTTCATAGGACAGCTTGTGTTACCGGCATTTAAGATGGGCCTTTCCCCTCAAAAGCCCTCCTGAGTGCTCCTCGGAACTGCTGAGAGTCCAAATACAAACAAGTGGCACCAAGTTTACAAGGTTCAATCAGTAATCAAATCATAAAAGCAAAATTGTTCTGGTAGAAAAGTTTTGTTTTGTTTTGTTTTTAAGGAAAAGGCTGAATGGAACTATGAAGAGCAAAAGAAATTAATATACAGTGAATCAATGTCACTTTTTAAACACCAGTTGCCAATACCTAGAAAGGGAGTTAACTCAGTTTGGCACTGTATTAGTACTGCATTCAGTATGATGAATTGAAATCAAGAAGGTAATCTTTTAGAAAGTGTTGCTATAATTATCAGTTATGTATATATATTGTCCAGGTATCCTGTTTTCTCCTGTGGACATTCTGAGGGTAGGGATCACTTTTTTAAAACATTAATTTTACTGGTGCATTTTATACACACATCATGATACACTCAACATCGAGAATTTGTACCAGTATATGACATGACTTACTTCTTTTATCCTCATTCCCCTACCCACCCTACATTCCCTGCCCCCTGTATTCTTAAACTTTGTTTCTCTCTCTCTCTCTCTTTTTTTTTGAGACACGGTCTCACTTTGTAGTTCAGGCTGGCCCTGAGCTCAGCCTCAAACTCACATCACAGCAATCCTCCTGCCTCTGCCTCCCAGTGCTGGGATGACAAGTGTGAGCCACCACGCCCGGCACTGTGGTATGTGGTACTGGTTGCTGCTGGTGTGAGTCTCCACACCCAGTATTGTATGTGGTTACTGGGGATCGAACTGGCCCTTGCACTTGCAAGACAGGCGCTGGAACCACTGAGCTAAATCCCCAACTCTGTTTTTCTTTTTTTACCATCACATTTAGCAAGCTTTTACGACTTCTAACTTAGCACTTAGAATTTCAGTACATTCATTGTTGTCACTTGTAAATTTCACAGAGGTTATTATCTTTCTGAACAGATCTATTGAGATAAAAGTCAGAAATGAGTTTGTGAGATTTTTTTGACCATTTTAATATAGGACCAAGACATGAAATGGACCACAAGGATCTGTTTCAAAGGATAAATAAAGGCAGAAGCAAAATATCAACATCCTGGGTGGTCTTCTTTCTCCTCCTCCTTCTCCTCTTTCTTTTCATCTTCTCTTTCTTCTCCCTCCTCCTTCATCTTTATTTGGGCAGTTGGTGATAATCACAATTTTCTATTTAGGTCTGTGTGAAAATCAATAAATTTGTCATGTTACATCAAACTTATTTGCTCATTTTGCAACACAATCACTGGCTATTCAAACATTTGCAAAATGTTCCATTGTATGAATGGAATGGTGGTTTAGGTTGACTGAAGAGAGTGATGATATCCATTTCCTCAGAAGTCATCACGTTTCCCTGGGGCAGAAAGACATTTTTGATCTCTCCAGGGACCTGAAAAGCCCACTGGGAGTTATGTTTAAACTTTTGGAAGGTACCCTCAAATGCTGCTGTGCACACACTCATCTTAGTGTTCATGTGATCACATGATTATTATTGATTATTGATTATTATTATTATTATTATTTTAGAAGCACGGTGTTGGAGGTCTATCTTTGTTTTCTCATTACTCTGGGACACTGAACCAGGTGGATTGCAAGTTCAAGCCTAGCTTGGGCAACATTGTGACCTTAGTGAGAGCTTGTCTCAGAATTTGAAAGTAAACAAAACCAAATAATGGCTGGGGAGGTAGCTTAGTGCAAACTCTGGGCTCAATCCCAGGCTAAAAAGTAAAGGATGGAAAATATCACAGATTCATTCTTGCCTTCTGCTTAAGGAGATATTTTATAGTAAGGAAAGATAATACAGTCTGGGAAACTTATAGGTGATTATAATTTAGACAAAGCACTGAAATTCTTAATGTTAGCAGGAAACATTTTATATTCATGAGTTTAAGAACCCTGTATTAGATTTTTGAAAACAGTTAAATAAATTTGTGACATTAGAAAAAAATAAAATAAAAACAAGTGACATGGACACCTGAAAGGTTCTGCTAACAGGGTCTTAGAAAATTATTCAACTTGGCTTCTCATTTCAGAATTTAACATGTGGCTCTTTGGGGGAACAATATTTAATTTTATCTTCTTTTATTCCTACTTTTTTATCCTGCAAGTTGAGGTGAGTAGTTGCAGGGTATTGATAAAAGATCTGCACAGTACAGTTAAGCTTTCACCACCCTGTAAATGGTGTAGAGAATACATAAGTGCATAAATGCACGTCTCACCTTTGGTGAGAAACAGAACTCTGCTGTTTCAATAGTCTAGGAATATTTCCCTATGGACTTATTTATTTTTCTTTTTTGCAAAAATCAGTGTTAAGGGCTGGGGATTTAGCTCAGTGGTTCCTCGGCAACCACATACAACAATGCCAAAGAGACTTACGCCCACTAGCAATCAGAACCACGTACCACAGTACCAGGCATGTTGGCTCACACTTGTAATCCCAGCCTTTGGGAGGCAGAGGCAGGAGGATTGCTGTGAGTTTGATGCTGAGCTCAGGGCCAGCCTGAACTACAAAAAACGAAACCCTGTCTCAAAAAACAAAACAAAACAAAACAAAATCAATGTTAAAAGAAGAGATAAAATCAATCTGAAGTGACAGTGCTGTAATATTTGAAAAAAAAATCACAAGGCTCTTTTAGTACTCTAAACCTGGAAACCAAAAAGGAATAGGGTAAATCCTGTATTTAAAAAAGTAATCAAAATGCTGTTCAGACAAAATCCAAGTGCAGTCCTGCTGATGTCGTCTATGTTTTAGGGAAAATGTGAGAGGTCAGATAGATATTTGCTATAAAAACTATTGGATTAATGTTAAATATTGTCCATACTTGGAAGCACAAACACTGATTGTAGAGTGAGAACAGAGATGAGATCTTGGGACAGAAAATGATAGCTAATATAAAAGGAAAAAGAAGTACAAGAACAAAGGCAGTACAAATTTATTAAAAATTAAGTAAAGTTTCTTAGGCACCACTGTTACGCAATGTCTTCTTTCAGTTTGGCTATCACCAGATGCTATTTCCAAATATTATTTTGTCCAGTGATGAAAATTAACAATTTGATTACAGTTGAGGGGCAAATGAGATTATCTTTTCCAGCACTATTGCAAAATGCTGCAATAGTGTGACTAAACATTTTTTTTAATGTTTATAAATTTTAACCAGATACAGCTGCAAGTTTCTCTTTGCAGATATTGTTGAAGGCAGAAATTTTAAGCAGGTTGATCAGTGATTTTAAATATGGGTGATAGCCGGGCGTGGTGGCTCACGCCTGTAATCCCAGCACTCGGGAGGCAGAGGCAGGAGGATTGTGATGTGAGTTTGAGGCTGAGCTCGGGGCCAGCCTGAACCACAAAGCGAGACCCTGTCTCCAAAAAAAAAAAAAAAAAAAAAAATATGGGTGATAAAATTCTAATTCAGTGCATCTACGCTGAACCACTTTCTTTTGAGTCAACAGTTTGGTACTTCCAGTAGACAACATTGCATTATGGTGTGCATTTTAGTATCTTTCTGTGCTATTTGAGGGTGACCGACAGAGACTGATGGAGGGGTACCGAAATGGGTGAATTTTTACTACATGGTTTCTCCTCCTCTGTGTGAAGAAGAAATGACTATTTTATTACAGGTTTTTGTTTCTATAAAAATGATCACATAAAGTTCATAGCATGTACTGTGAGTCTGTGAACGTGATAAAAAAAATAGCAATACAAGAAAGAGACCTCAAATGTTGACCTCAATTTGAATTCTCCGCCTTTCCTCCTGCCATCATAGTCAGACAGGCAAATATCACCAAACACGACCTATCGACCAGCCTCCTCACACCGCCACAGTCTGCACCCCTACTGCACCCCACTTTCTCTTCTGTATCCCCCTTCATGGTTTTCCCTTCCTAGAAGCTTTTCTTTTGAGACAGGCTCTCGCTTTGTGGTTCAGGCTGGCGCTGAGCTCAGTCTCCAACTCACATCACAGCAATCCTCCTGCCTCTGCCTCCCGAGTGCTGGGATGACAGGCGTGAGCCACCACGCCCAGCACTGTGGTATGTGGTACTGATTGCTGCTGGGCGTGAGTCTCCACACCCAGTAATGTATGCGGTTACTGGGGATCGAACCCAGACCCTTGAGTTTAGGCGCAGGAACCACTGGGCTAAATCCCGGGCCCTGCCTTCCTAGAAGCTTTAAAGGACCCTCATCTCTAAAGCCCCAAGGCCCTGAGACTTCATGCCTTTCTCCGATCTGCTTTCTCCATTCTGTCTCTTTTGCTTCAGAAAGCTTCAGCTGGAGCCAAGATGACTTTCTCTCTTATCATAATACGCTTTTAACGCGTCTGAATTTTCCGTCCAGGATGCCTTTCTGTGTGCTCTTTGCCTGCTGGAAGTTCACATGGATTGCCAAGGTTCTGCCTGACGCCAGTAAACTCCCTGATCCCTCCTTGGGCAGCCGCAGTACCTAGGAATTCTTCATCTGCTGGAGTCCGGGGACACGCTGTGCCCTTGGGCTGGCGTTAGTTATCTTGTAGTCTGGAAGCCAAGTTCCTCTGCAGGCTGACACGTCTTCCTCCACAGCTCTCGCCCTGTGCACACACAGTCTGGGTTTTATTCACTTTCCCCGGCGCCCTTACTCGGTCTTCCTAGGAACCGTCAGTAGAGTGGACGCTGCCTCGCTTCACCGTTCACCACCTGCGTACTTTCCAATTTATTCACTTTTAAAAGGCTAAATGTATTTTGTCTTTTACTACTTTCTATAGTTATACTTGAGCCAAGTCAGATCCTGACTGATTAGGCTGCATTTAAAAATCAAAAGAATAAAAATCGCTTGCCAACTATATGCAAATTTACATTATGCTATGATTTTTAAAAAATATTCAGGACACTAAATTATTACATTTAAGTCTCTGTTTTCCTTACGAAAGGAAAGTTACTGTGAATTTTGTCAAGATTATGTCAGATATTTAATTAGTTTGGCCATGTCTAGACATTTCCAGTGATCTGGGGGCAAAAAGAAAATCTAATAAGTAACCAGTACTTTAATTATGTGAATTCATTTAATTTTACCAAATTAGACTTCATGTGTGAATATTTGATTTTAAAGTAGTATTGGGAAAGTTTTATGGTAAGAATTGTGCTATGTAGAATAGATTCAAAAGAAACATAAGCCTCCCCTAGAAGTCTCCTCTGGATGTTTAATTGTAATCTAAGATACCAATTTGCTATAATTATTAATTATATATTTGAAGATCAGAATGACAAGGAAGCTGAGGCTTAAAGTCTTAAGTGAAGTAGAACAGTCTGAGTATTTACACATTTATCTCTTGACTCTTTAATATGAAAACATCATAGTATAAAAATTCACATATGGAGGTGTATTCCTTCTTATTGAGTTGACCCCACCATAAAGTGGAATTTTACAAAAATAGAAGCATTTAATTCTCTAGTATTCATTGTAGGTGGAATCTCATGCTTACCTAAATTGCAAGTAGAATGAAATCTTAAATTGGAAAAATCAGGATTAAATACTGGAAACAGTAATTTGAAAAGGAATATATTCTAGGCTTCTCTGAAGTTAAAGGCAGCACACCTGTTATTATCATCTCCATAGGCTGTAATAATTCTTCCCTGAGAAAGACAAAGCTACAAACTCTAAAAAGCAGAGGACAGACTAAAAGAAAAGTCAAAGTAAGTGTTCCATCCTAAAGTTAGTAGACCCAATGGAAACGTATGAATGGAAAAGAAGAATGGTTAACAAGATATTTTGTTTAATGTTTAATGTATTGCATCAACTTAAGAATGTCTTCATCAAAAACCAATGTTTTTTAAAAATGGAAATCAGAATTGACATGACTATTGGAATCTAACAGTGCTTCTGATTGGTTATCAGATTCTTCTTTCCCATCATAAATACTTACCAGGCAGAGAAACCTGAATCCTAGATTGACTTCTAAGCTATATTTCCACTTTCAAGACGATGTCTAGTGGATAAATTTTCATAGCAGAATAAATTACTTCCCAACATATTTTAACTCTCCATTTAACATGCGGAAAGCTAAGTAAGTTTGTTGTTGTTGTTGTTTTATTTTATTTATTTATTTTTTTTTTGCAAAGGCAAAAAATATGGTTGTTTAGAAATTCTTTACCAAGCATCCAGTGACCTTTTGTGTACCGCACATTCTGCTTTGGATGGCAGCAGTGGCTGACAGTGGCCTATGATTTCAGTTGCCCAACGCCTTGAATAAATTGGTACTATTTGGAAATGTCTGACATTCTGTAAAAATTATTTTCAGCCTGTCAGCAATTCAAAAGAAAATAACCCTTCTACACTATAATCCACATTTTCTATGCACCAATTCTAATAACTGAAGAGTCTGACCATATCAGTATAATTACTGGTTTTCCTTTGACTTAAATTCACAAATGTTCTGAGAAAATGAACATTGTATGTCCACCCATTAACCAACCTACAGACTCTTCATGAGGAAGAACGCCAAAGTTAAACTCTCAGTACGTGAGTATTTTGTGTGGTATAAAAGCCAAGGTTCTAAAAGCAAATAGAGATTGGTGTAACCAGGGTTTAACCCAAGCACAGGACAGTCAACTGAGTTGGCTTCTCTCGTTTTTTTTTTTAAACAGCTGACGCAAGTTGGACAGAGGGAGGTGCTGGGGCAAAGTGATGATGTTGATTGGGTTGTCAGATTCACTCCCACTGGTCTTTAAATCACTGTGTAGATCTCCAGAGTTTCAAAAAAGTGAGCTGCGTGACAGAGGTCTGCCATTCCAAAACAGGCAGGAAAGAAGGCACAGGCTGGATAAATAAGTAAGGTACATCTGCTTTTACATAAATGTTTCTAAGGTGACAGTAGTATTTTCTTCGTCCTTTTCGTTGTGCTGATTGTTTATTCATTAAAAATTAAAATGTCTGAAAATATGACATAGGTACATTTTTTTTCTCATTTTAGAAAATATTAACTCGACATACTGTTAGACATTGGTATTACCCAGATCCTGATTGGAGTTTTCTGTTGCTGATAATTGGAAATTTGAGTGGAAAATTAGGAAAAAGGAAACACTGCAAAAAGAGCAGCTAACAGGTGTTGAGTTGTTGATGTTATTATATTGGTCACTAAATGTAATAAAGAACAGACATAACTTTTCTTAGAAACAATATAAAATAGAAGTACGATATTCATGTTGCATCATTAGAGAGATTTCCGTATCTTGAGAACAAACTACAAGGTCCACAAAAATATGATCAAAGAAGTATATGCATGCAGATGCAGCAGAGGTGAATGTCTAAGAACTCCTTTACCATTCTCACTAAGGAAAAAGAATTCTGTCTTATTTTTGCTTCTTAATTTGACCTTTTTATTTGAAGAAATTGAATTTTTTAAAAAATGGATTGAACAGACAGCTTTAGAAAGATGGAGTCCGTTATCTAGAACTGTTCTCTTCAAATGCATTAGTCAGACAGAAGGAGAATTCCCAGTAGATTTAAGTATCCTTATATTTTGAACATATCATAGAATATATATAGTGATGAGGTATTCTCTTAGTTTTAGTTTTCTTGGTACAATTTAGATATACATATTGGTCAGACTCATCATAGGGAATTTGTGCCTATACATGAAGCGTCTGGTGTCCCCTTTATCCCATCCCTATCTCCTCCCTTCATTTCCTTTCTCTCCATATTTATAAAAGTCCCAATTCCATTTTTTCCTTCTTTGCTAATTATTTTTTCCATTTTTCCTTCCTTTCTTTTCTCCTCTCCCCTCTTTACTACCCCTTTCCTTTTCAATATTTTTTTCCTGTTGCACATTATCTGCTACATCTTTTGGTCCCTTCTTACACTTTCAGTCTCTCAAACCAGAGAGATAATATAATATTTACACATGTGTGTCTGATTCGTTCACTTTCAAGTATAGTTTCAAGGTACATCCATTTAGCTCTAAACGTCTCGAGTTTATTCTTGTTTATGGCTGAGTCATACTCCATTGTATAGAAAAACCACATCTTTTTTATCCATTCATCGGTTAAGGGATATTTGTATTGTTTCCAAGGTTTAGCTATTACAAACTGTGTCACTATAAACATGGGTGCACAGATATCATTGTGGTAGATATTATTAGTCTTTCAGGAAGATACCCAGAAGCTCGATCAAATAGGACTTCTAGTCCTAGTTTTTGAGGAATCACCACACTGATTTCCACAGTGGTTGCACTCCCACCAGCAGTGTAGAAGAGTTCCTTTTCCCCCACGGCCCCACCAATATTTGTTGTTGATTGATTTCTTTTTCTTTTCTGTGGGACTAGGGATCAAAGACAGGACCCTGGACTTGTGAGGCAGGTGCACATTGGTTGATTTCTTGATATTAACCATTCTTTCTAGAGTTAGAGTGTCTCAGCATTGTTTAAATCTGCATCTCTCAAATGCCCAGTGACACTGAAAATTTCTTCATGCATTTATTTGCCATTTGTACATCCTCATATGAGAAGTATCTGTTCATTTCAGATGCCCAGTTTTGATGATGAACTAATCCTAGATTATAGTAAAATTGAAAATTTCATAATCAGTGGAAATATATTTGAACTAAAGAAACAATGGACTACAAAGAAAATGTCCATGAACACTGGACTACAATGAAATTCAAGTTTGACAAAATAAAATTTGGGTGTGTTTTCTGTAAAAAAAAAAGAAAGATGCCTATTTACTTTCTAGTTCAAGATCTTCCAGTCCCAACATATATTTTAATAATGCTCTGGGAATTTTTTTTCACACACACGTGTGTAAGACATAGCTGTCTTTTTCCTGTTTGTCATTTTACTTATACACCCAAGAAGTGCATCAGCAACATTAAAGTTCTGAAAAATGTAGTTTTGATGGCTAACCTCTCCAAAGTTTTCTTTAGTCACGTTATGTAATTATTGATGTGATTTTTAACATATGAGTGACGTTAAGGAAAGTCACAATAATTTATTTTCAAAAGAAGAAAATGCCTCTGTGATGGCCCACTCTTGGTAATATAGAATATTTTAGAACTTACTGCACCCACAATTCATATCATGTTAGCAGGCATTGTGTCTTAAATTCCACACCATAAAGGGTTCTGTGCGATCATATCATACACACGGCACCTCCCTGTCCATTCTGTACT
>PVIR01017608.1:0-34755 GCA_004026965.1 Petromus typicus | reverse complement strand
AAACAGTAAAATTAAAATAGTTTTTTAAAAAGATTAACCCAATCTATGAAACATGACAGTACTACATAGTCCATCCTAACATATGATAAAAACAACTATTCATCCTGCTCCTTACATATGCCAAGACCTATTATTAATCTGGATACAATAATAAAAAACTATTTCCATCTATGCCTGCTGAAAAATAGTGCACATTCTGTGAACTTCCTTGAAATCTACCTGTTGTACTTCTCTTCAGAGGCTGAATGGATTGGAGGAATGCACCATATGTTTATGTCTTCTGTCTTATATCAGTATGCAATAGACACTACCCAAAGATGTACTTTTATTACCATCATAATCTTATCCAAAAAATTAACAAAATCCTCACAACACTCACTTATAAAAGATATGTCTTTCAGACACTGAAGTCTTCTCTACACAGCTTTGAAACCAGTCACACCGGAAATCACAAGATCTTGCACCTGTTTTAGAAATATGGCTTGTCTCTGAGACAAGGAGAAGGGGAGAAGAGTTGGGATGTACAACAAAATAAAAGGTAGATGAGAGGAAACAGAAAGTTCTCTTTCTGGGGAGGAGGGAAGGAGATCTGGGGATCAGGGGAGATGAAGGAAAAAGCGGAGAAAAAAGGATTAAATTGCAATATGTATATGTACCAATTGCCCACAATGGATATGTCTATTACGTATCACAAACATGTACTAATAAAAAATAAAATAAGAGCAAATATAGTAAAAGTTTTATCATCTTAAAATTAATATTACAACATTTTCCATAGTACTTACATTTTTAGTATATTCAAAATATCCTGAAATTTTTTAATATTTTTAATTTAACAAATTAAAGTCATGTTTCAAACATATTTTTGTTACTGAGGACCACTCATGAAAGTGCCGTAGCCAGATACCCAGATTCATTTAAGGTTTAAAGTGCAAATTTAAAACCAACATCTTCCTTCATTCAACAGAAGTGAGGTAAAAAAAAAAAATAGTATTTTTGAGCAAACAGATGTGGGTTCCGGCTTTGTGTACCTAAGGTGCACTGCACTGAGCAATGGATGTGCTAGAGCAATCTGTCTCTGTCCTTTCTCTGTAAAATGAGCATTCTCTAGGCTAAAAGGTAGAGCGGCGTGGCCGTTTGGTATCAGTAGTCTTCCTTCACCCCACTAAGCAAAATGCATGGGGAGGGAGGACAGCTCATGCCACAAAACCCTAAGAGGAAATCAGCTGCTTCACCAGATACATGCTGACGCATAAAACTGGCGAGAGTCTCACTTCAGGCAGAGAAGAACCATGAGGTTCGTCTTGACCTTGAGTTTGATCGCTACTGCCCTTGGAGTTGCTCCTGTCCGCTTTGACAGGTAAAGCTCGCTAACCACTGAGCCAGTCTCTGGGGGGGAGAGATTAAGGAATGCTTCTTCACGGTTCATAACTGTGTCCTTCGCCTTCTTCAAGGGAGAAGGTGTTCCGCGTGAAACCCCAGGATGAGAAACAGGCAAACATCCTCAAGGACTTGGCCAAAACCAATGAGGTAAAGCATTGGGAAATTTTCATCTGTTCTGTCTGTGCTCTAAAAAACTGCTTCTCTTTTATTTTGGTTTTAATGCCCACAAGGTGACCAAAGACTATCAAATATAAAGGGAAATGTCTAGAGCTACTTAGCCTGTTCATCCAGGGGCCACACCTAATTTGTTTTGTTGTGTTTTCAGAGAGAACTATATGTTTTCTCTCCACAGATCTTTTGAAGCAACAGCTTTTTCTAGGCGAAACTGTAAAATAATGCTATGTTCTTGGCATCTTTACTAGGTCCTCTTTTCTCTCCTCACCCAGTGCTGTCAAATCTCCCCACTCCCAGCCCGGTCTCATTTGGTGACATACTTTCCCTTTCAGTACAGACTGACCGGCCAAAGCACTGGCTGGTTGCAAGGTATGACTCTAGGGGCAGTATACTTTCAAAGGAGACTTGACGTTAGATTCGTCCTTTACAATCCAACAGGCCAAAATTGTCACCTTATCATTATGCAGTCACTCATTGTACCAGCCACTTTCCCTACATCATTTCGGATTTTCCAACAGATTGAAAGGTCACAGTCATAATTTAACCCATCTAAAGGAGCTAAAGTTCAAAATTATAAATTAAATGGCCAAGATTATGTATCAGATTTAAACACACAAACAAATCTGGTAGTAATTTTGGTCGCACACCATGATCTCTCCATCCAAGCAATCAAAAGTATTGCTTATTCTAATTCCCAAATAGTTTCCATAGCCACATTTTCCTGTCCACTCCACTCCCATTGTCCATGTTCTTCCTGCCTATTACAGGGATATTGTCAATGGTACCTTAACTAGCATTCAGGATTCTGGTCTTATCTTCTTTGCAATCTGATCGCTTCTCTCAAATTTGACAATTGCATTTCTCCATTTCAAGCTCTTCATTGAAATTCAGCCACATATGAGAAAGCCACATTCGTCAGACCCAAATGCTGAAGTTCAACTCCCAGCTCTATACTAGCTCTGTGACCTTAGGCAAATTACAGAACCTGACATGATCTCCATTTCTTCTTCTGTAAAGTGTAGCTGATTATCATACCTACTCTCCAGTGTTCTTATATAGACTAAGCTCTCTTTGGAGAGACTGTGGACTAGCTCTGCAAAGGCACCTGGCCATAATAATCACTATTGTAGCATTTTCTGTTGCTATTGGTGTTGTATTCAAAGTTCTTTGTGACCTATCAAATTGCCACCTTCTTTATTCTGTTGCTCCTATAAATTCTCTTGCTCTTTAAGCTTCATGAACAACTGAATGTCACCTATGTTATGTTCTTTTTCTCATAAAGAATGTTTCTTGGGCTGGAGATTTAGCTCGGTGGTTCCAGCACCTGCTTTGCAAGTGCAGGGTCCTGGGTTTGATCCCTGGTAACCACATACAACAATGGAGAGTGTAGAGACTCAAGCCCACCAGCAATCAGTACCACATACCACAGTGCCAGGCATAGGGGCCATGCCTGTAATCCCAGAAGTTGGGAGGCAGAGGCAGGAGGATTGCTGTGATGTGAGTTCTAGCTGAGCTCAGGGCCAGCCTGAACTACAAAAGCAAGACCCTGTCTCAAAAAACTAAAAAAAAAAAAAAAAAAAAAGAATAATTTCTCTCCTCTCCTCACTTGGCTGTCTTACTTGTTTTCCAAGATGCAGTGCACCAGTGTTTCCTGCAGGAAGACTCCTTGTCCACTGGTTCATATGACACAAGAGTTGTTCCTTATTCCTTGTTCTCCTGGGACACACTATTCTTTCCTCTAGTATTGCTTAACATGTTGGAAATAAATATGTATGACTTCATCTACCATACAAAACTTCTTTTCATAACTTCTCTGATTAGTTTCTTCCACTACAATATCCGACTTTGTGCCCGTTGTTTAATAAATGCTCAGAAGGGCCAAGGATTTAGTTCAGTGGTGCCACTGCTTGCCTTGCAAGTGCAAGGTCATGAGTTCGATCCACAGTACCACAAAATAAAAATAAAAAATAAATAAATGCTCACAAAAGTTCTCTGAGCTCTAGAATCTTACTTCATACCACGTACCTTTCTAGAGAAATTGCTACACAGCCTAAGCATAAGTCACCTTTAAATCACATTGCACCTCTAGAGGTCCAACTCATGCTGTAACTTTTTTACCTAAATAGCCAGACGCATGGGTCTATTCATAGAACCCTTACACTGTCCCATCATGGACTCACATGGAGCTATGTGAGGTGCATCCAAGAGGCTGCCTGGCGGGTCCAGACACATCCGCAGTCTTGGGGTGATAGACAGAAACTGAGCCTTACCATTACATTTCCCACTCTGGAAACTTGCACTTACTTTGGTTTCACAACTGAGTATGATTTTGAATAGCCACAAGAATTGGAATCCCGGGCCGGGGATTTAGCTCAGTGTTTCCGGCACCTGTCTTAGAAGCGCAAGGACCCAGGTTCGATCCCCGGTAATCACATACTATACTGGGTATGGAGACTCACCCAAGCAGCAACCAGTACCACATACCACAGTGCCAGGCTCATGCCTGTAATCCCAGCACTCGGGAGGCAGAGGCAGGAGGATTGCTGTGATGTGAGTTTGAGGCTGAGCTCAGGGCCAGCCTGAACCACAAAGTGAGACCCTGTCTCAAAAAAAAAAAAAAAAGAATTGGAATCCCTTCAAAGCCATTTTAACCCGAAAATTACCCTTCTAGGCCTATTCACCAAATTTCTGGAAACATCCACTAGAGGAATATAGAGAGAAGCCGTCGGCGCTTATTAAGTCCCAGCATGTCCCAGACCTCACAGTCTTTACACACTCTCCAGGGAGTGTCTCCTGTTGGGCCCATTTCTTCAGAAGAGAGGACTGAAACTCAGAGTTCTAGTAACTAGTCCAAAGATATATCGCTTTAAAAAGTGGCAGGACTGGGAGACTGTCTTCTTGTTGTATACAAACCTTCAAGGAATTCTAAGATTTGTAGGGATCTCTGGTTCTGGTAGGGCAGGGAGCAGACATTTAACAGAAATACCCAATTTGAACCAGTGCTGTGACTAAACAAAATGTAGACCAATCCCTTTATACTCCAAAAGAGAAGAAGAGGGAGTAACCAAAAGAGCTGCCCATCCTTTTTTTTACACTGATAGATGTGTCTTCAATAGCAATCAGTACAGAGACTTTTTTTCTTCTTTCTTCATACTCAACAGTTTTTAACTGAATGTGCAAAAAAAAAATGAAAAAACAGAAAAAAAACTCCTTCTCTCACTGGAACAGAGGCCCTCACCTTAGTTACACTGAGCCCCAATTTGCGTTCACAGTACAGAGCCTGTGGTCATTTCTTAATACACTGTGTTGGGAGTCACGTAAGCAGCCCGCTAACAGGGCCTTCATCTCTGCAGCTGGACTTCTGGTATCCAGATGCCGCACACCATGTAGCTGCTAACATGACGGTGGATTTCCGAGTCAGCGAGAAGGAATCCCACTCTATCCAGTCTGCCTTGGATCAAAATAAAATGCACTATGAGTAAGTCCTTCTTCAATATTCAAATGTGTTGGGTACTAAAAATGTTGTGAGCTTTGAAGTTTTGAAGTACTATTGTAGAGCTGTTTTTAAATCGGGGCCCACTAAAACTAAACTTTTATCTCTCAGATAACGGTCATACTTACTTCCAAACAGACTATGGAAGCACGAGTGTAGACATGGTAAGATAAGAGGCAGCTCATCTTCTATCTTACATTTGCTTTGATCTACAAGAATGACAGTTATCTACATTTGTGGTCTCTAAAACCAGCTCCTTTAACTCCAAGCTGTCATGTGAACAGTCATGGACCGATTAGCCGCGGCTTCACCAGTGACAGGCGATCAGCTCAGAGCTGATGAGCTAATGGTGGTGACCATGTTCTCCTGACGTGTGGAAGGGAACCTAAAACAGTTCCCCTCTGTGGTTCACAGATGCTTTGATGTGAACATATATAATAAATAATTCTTCTCAAGAGAAATTTTTCCTCAGAGAAAGCAAAAGCAAAGCAGTAGGACTTGGACCAAAAAAGAGAAAATCTCAAAGATGTAGAAATGAATCATTCTGGTCCTACAGAGAAATAAGAGAAAATTAGAGTTTACTGAGCACTAACAATGGGTGATGTATAGTCTGATCCCTGAAGCCATGGGTCAAAAAAAGAACTTGGTAATGAATATCAAAAATAAGTACAAAATTTAGAAAACATGTGTCTTTATACTGTCAAACCTTCAGCGGTTTGCAAAAATGGAAAGGTCTGGCTGCAGCTTCCCCGGCCTGCGTCCTCCCAGGATTTACTGACACTCTCACTGTCAAAGCAAAGCTAAGCCCCGGGCCTTCACTTCAGCCTACTCCTCCCCGCCTTCTTCACCCAGCTTAGTGCTTTAACCCATTTATGCCAAAGCTTTAGATTTTTTTCAGAGCTTGTGTGAAACTCATATCTGTTAGCTAGAAGAATTCAGGGAATAAGAATTTGGAAAGAACATATTTCGTGGCTTTCTAGGCACTGAAGGGTTCATTTGAAAGGCCGCCTTCCGGCTAAGTGAGGATTCTATCAATACCTATCATCATATTAGAGTTGGACTGACTGCTGCTCGTGACTTTATTATATTTATACTATATAATACCACAAATAGACACAAAGGTTATGAAATTAAGAAAAAGTATACATAAGACAGGTAAACAAAACCATTTATTCATAGTTTTAAATGTGGCAGACTGTTATTTATGATGATTATTGATGACTGGGTTGGGTTTTTTGTTTTTTTGCTATGTTGCAAGGGAACCATGATAAAAATATAAATGTTAACAGACTGGATAAATGTAACTCAAAGTCAATCTAACTAGTATAAACCATTTTCTTTTAATATATTGACTTTTATGTTTTATAAATTACACCACTAAAATTAAAGTAGATATTGCATAAATATGCCTCTGAGATTGTAGAGCATTTATAGTATGTTCTAGAATATATGTTTACAATAAATTTGGATACCATCTTGATTATTTCATTTCAATAAAAAATTGCTCTTCCACCCTATATGCAATTTGGCTTGAAGAGCAGGGTAAAAAGTCAGATATTATGTTCTCCTTCAACCTGGTAAAAGACTAGTTGCTTGACACAATGATGGATAGTGAAGTAGTTGCTGAATGATACATAGGCAAGTGTCTGGCTTCTTCCGTTTTATCTAGCAGCTCACAGATACCATTTTTCCTCCTCGTTCCTCTAAGCCCCTGCTGGCCTGAAATGATTCTGACCCAACAAGAGGTCTAAGCTAGATCTTCATATTTCTTTCACTTTATCTTGGGGCAAGATAGCTTCTTGCTTGCTACATCAAGAAGCAAAGTGTTAAACCAACTCTAAAAATTAGTTTTATCTAATTAAGACATGATTTCTGGAAATTGACCCAAATTAGCCACAGTTGTGGGAAAGCCACATAATTAGATAGTTACCTTCCTCAAAAATATAAATATGTAAAGTGATCTCTGCAGACAAGAACTATTTAAAATCTTGTCTCCAAGCACTAATTATATAGATAATTTTATTTGCATATTAATTATATGTGTTACTTGGTGTCAGTCAGTAACAGAAGAGGGTTCTAAGAACAGAAACATCTGGTTGAGCCCAAGCACCAGCCTGGATGAAACCATATTAATATGCTAGCTTGACACAATGATTTGCGTAGACACCCTTCATTAGACAATGCATATAAACCACTATTTAGTTTAAAGCATCTGTGTGGGATTCTTTTTTTAATTTTCAGAAAACTAAATCACTAAGCCATATTTGACTTTAAAGCAGCACCTCTACTCCCTTTTTACTCACACTTTTACAAGGTCACAAAAGGCCACGTCTGAGAAACAGATAACAGGAGGGCTGGTGAACAAATGTTGAAAGGAGACCACAGCCATTGGAGCAAGCCCCAGGGGTGGACACCGTAGTTAAGGATGGCAATCTAAAGCCCTAGTGATCCTGCTACACATCATTACATTTAGATAGTCCTCCATTCTTTGGTCAAAAATTAAAATTAGAAAATAGAATTATTAGTGAAAGCTATTTCAGAAAACAAATATTAATATAATAATGAAACCCCCATGGTATAACTAGATAAAATCTTATGAAGATTCACATAAGATTACAATGAGGAATACAAAATAGATACATACCAGTCTACCACAGTGATCTTCCACCCTCAGATCAGTGTCTGATTATCTAATAATGTTCGGCCAAACACGGATTCATATTCCATGTGCATATGCAATCTTATCAAATAAGTGTCTCAATCAAATAATCATTCTAATGACTGACCAAATGTGTCACCTATTCATCTTCCCTTCTGTTCCACACTTTTACGTATGATTTGTCCAAGAGTATAGCATGTATATGAGGCCTGCTACAAATGTTGGAGAGATACTGGTCACGGTAGGAAACAGGAATATGGGAGGTGAGGAAATAGGTTCTGAAGCAAGGTTGCCTATGTCTAGTACCAGAAGAAACACAGGGATTTCACACTGACCATTTGTTTACTTCAAACCACTTCATTTACCTAGGGTCTTGGAGTTTGGGAGCAGGGAATCCCTGAATAGCTGATTTACTTATTAATTCAGGTAGAGGAAAGGCACTTATATACATGCTTATATGAGCACATAGAGCTGACAATCTAACTCACTAGTGATACACAAACACCACACACATAACACCTGTCACAAACACACACACGTGCACACACAAGAAGTATAACAGAGTAAATGAAGGCTCACACCAAATGCTCCTTTCCTTCACATTGAGTGAATTAGTGCCTCAAGCTTTATTATCTCACACATGTAACGTATGAGGGGAGCCGTGGAAGTGTAGTTGGCTGCACAGTAACCCAGACAGGGAGCTGCCAGACTCAATTTTGTGGAAACCTAAATTCCTACCCTAAGAATGGCTTCTAGCCTGGTGTAATGTAGGGACCAGTAAAATCCAGTGGAGTAAAAGGCACCATAACAACAACTCTGCCTCTCTGAAAACATCCTTCCTCTCTGCACGCACTCACACACACGTGCGCGCGCACACACACACACACACACACACGACTCCATGGCACAGTTGCCCAGGGCCTTGCTCTCTAAAAGTAGCCTTGAAACTGTTGCTGTCTGATTCATCTCGCTTCTTTTCTAAACCCTAACTTTGGTAGCCAGCTTCCGGGGCTGGGTTGAGCTAGATAATTAAGAAATCCTCACACACGCCTCTGCAGATTGGGGAAGCGCAGGTCCTATCATAATTCCCAGGGATTCCATCCTCATGATAAAGACACGCTTATCTAATGGCTCCAGACAGGGTACTGAGACAAACACTTTGAGGTTCAAAATCCCATCTCTTGTATTTTAATAGTTGAAACAACTTTGGAACCATACTTAACCTTCATAAAAATGGAGGTGATAATGGTTCCCAATCACCACTGTTGATGGCACAGCACTGACAACAATAAAAAACAAACACAGAGTTTAGCAGAGTGCCTGGCACATAATAAAGCCTCAGTTAACATCAGGCATTTGTATTACTAAATCCCCAGTGATAATTGTTCACCCTTTCACCCTCAGGGAGGAATTTTTGAACAAAGTAAGCAAATATTAGAGCATTAAAATAATATTTGGGAGAAAATAATTTGGTTTCATCTGCTTAAACCTGGCTGCTGGTTAGCAAAAGGGCTTGTGAAGATAACATCTGGCCTTAGTTCTTAATTTCCAGCCTTAGGCTTAATTTCTATTCCCCATCAGCAGCAATCTGGCGCCCTTCTGACGTCCTCCGCAGCTGCATGTATGGAAAGGTTGTATTTTAGCTCACGTGATTTTCTTTCTGGTGCTGCTTTCACAAGACCCCAAATGATGTGTGTAAGTCTAAAAATATTCTGAGACACAAGTGGCCTCTGACTACTAAATACTGCCTTTAGTATGAATCAGCCTCTCGGATCACAAAATCTTTCTTTTGCCTGATTCCCCTACTTTCTATCAGTGCAGGTGGGGGAAAAGCTGTTACTCTCTTTAGCTGTGTTCTCCCCGATAGCTATTAATTCTATCTGTAGCAATCACCCAAAATATCATTTCAAATCTCCTCAGGGTTCCTCTGAGTTTAGTACAACACACCCTATCTGATCTCTAAATTGCTGCTGCACATTTACTTTCTCAGAAATCCCAGCTCCGTAGGTCAAAAGGAAAGCATACAGTGAGTTACATGTAATGTGCTTAATAATGTGCTTGTCGGTGCTCTTAATGGGAATCAATATTCATGAGCGGCCCTTGGTCCCATGTGTTAAATGAACTCTAATTAGGAGTGTACCGCGTTTGTGTTCCGCATCAGAACTCAGATGAGTCAGTCAATCTGTAAGAAGCAACCAAGTAGAAAGGAGCTCTTCGGCATTATAATTTATTGCGATAAGAAATTGAAATTTTCAGAATCAAACAAGGGGATACCCTTACGTTTCGTTTTAAAATATGCCAATGCTGTGAAGCAGTTGTCGATTTTGTCAGGCAGCTCCAGGATCCTGAAGTTCCCTGCTTCCTGGTAGCGGTGGGCCGGCTCCTCTCACGTTCCTCTTGACTTGCTCTTCATCGCAATCTTCACTGCTGTATTTGTCTCTCTGTAAAAGTGAGAACAGTGAAGCACAGAGCGATACTGAGCTGCCCACATGACACAGTAAGCGAGACAACTGGGAAGGAAGCAAGAAGCTTTGACTACCTGTTATTGCTTCCTACTTAGACAAATCACCAGGCTACAAAGGACTAGAATGATGTTCTAAAACAGCAGAAGTCTTTGCTATCAAAAGAAAACTATGTACATTTTAGAACCAGAAGTAGGGTAATTCCTTTATTTATATGAAGTTGGTGGAGAATGAGATAATCCAAATAAGGAAATCATCTGAGTAAACAACTTTCAAATATTCTTTTCTTAAAATATTTTCAGTTAAATATTTCCATCATGGACCACAGTGATCTACACTAAAAAAAAAAAAAAAGTATAACTTTGAATAAAGCATGAGCAATATAAATATGATTTTCTTACCATGTCATAAGAGAATAATATTCTCAAGATCTAGAAGAGCTGAAAACAGGATCTCAGTCTGCACGGACCACCCCTGGGAACAGTTACTCTGTTTGCCTATTCTTCTGTTGAGTTAACTTCATTCTTATTTTATTTTTTATCATCTGACACCCACTGATATCCATACACTCACTTTTGGCAAATCATTTCCCCAACAATTAGTGAATTTCCTGAAGGGTAAACAAGATGTTTTTAGAACTCTGTGCACAAGAGAGAACAGCTCATTGTGGGGTCATTTGTAAATATTCTGCATCTGTAGCACAATATTAGTAAGGAACTTTGTCAATGACTTCAGTACAAATTTACCTCAGTGGCCAGTAACAGTCACATGCCATAAGTAGATGCTGCCATAGTAAGCTCAAGTGGCACATGATATCACACTTAATTCTGAAAAACAGGTTTGCCTACCAAAAGCAGAAAAAAAAGACGGTATTCTCACTATTAATATTTTTCATCATTCAGAGAGTTTAACTAGGGCAAAAAGCAAGAAAAAATTGGGGGAAATAGAAATTTGAATACCCAAAATAACTACTTGCAGAAGGAAATAAGTAATAATTTGAGAAATTAACAACAAAAAGAATAACTGTGTATAAAACCCTGAAGACAAAATTAAGATGCCTTAAAACTAAAAAGATTAGTTTTTTAGGATGATAAAGTGGCTAGTAGATAAATCTGACCAAAGTAATTTATTTTTGAAAATATAAATAATAATCAATTCAAAACTTTGAGTGGAAAAGCCCCTCCCCAAGATTAATTTTAAAATATATGAATAAGCAATCCACACACACAAAATCCCTATGAACCAAAAGAAGCAAAGATATTATGGTCCAACACTAACAATAAGATTCATCAAGGACAGCCGAGCCTCAGACTTCCAGACCTTGGAGCTGCAGGCCTGGGAGATAGCAGGATTCAGAACAGGTGTAGCTTCCTCCTCCTCCTCCTCCTGCTCCTGCTCCTGCTCCTCCTCCTCCTCCTCCTCCTGCTCCTGCTCCCCCTCCTGCTCCTCCCCCTCCTCCTGCTCCTCCTCCTGCTCCTGCTCCTGCTCCTGCTCCTTTTCTTTTAACTTTGATTGGTACATGTTTGCAGTACATAGTGCTTACATTCACTGCAGGGAATTGGTACATGTGTATAACACAGTTTAACTTTTTCACCTTCCCTCAGTCCCCCTTTTATTTTTCAGTATCAGATTCATTTATTTACCTCATAAAACCTTATAAAGTTCATTATCATATACACAGAATAGAACCCAAACTAATAGGTCAAAGAACATTAAAATCATGTAAGATAACTGCACTAAATCAAGATATATTTTTAGATATACTGCCCACACTGGATTACAATCCTTTTTTCACTCTTTTTTCCTACTTTGTCTTTTATTTCATACTTTAGATACACTGATTTTTTTTCTTAAGAGAAACCAGGAGATATTTATGTGTCTGAGTTAGTTCACTTTCCACTATGGCGACCTCCAACGTTAACCTCCCAGTGATTTTCCTTGTCTCTTTTTCCACCCCTCCCAAACCACATGCCTCAGCCATTTTCTAGCTTTATTAGTTGTAAGAAGCCACTTAAATACCTTGTGCCTCAGTTTCATCATCAGTAAAATGAAGATCATAATCTTGAGGCTAGATGAAATGAGTAAACATACACAAAGAGGTTAGGTCAATGCTGGGCACACGATAAATGCTGAGGACCTGTTTACTAAGATCATTGTTGTTATTCTTGTTATTCAAGTTTCTCCCAGCTCAGAAAATACAAAATAAGGCGAGGTGACTTGTAAATTGCTGCATAAAAATAACCATTTTTGGCTGTGATGTGTGTGTTGGGGAGGGTGAGTGTGCTTTTTAGAAGACAGGACTCTGTAACAGAATGGTATAATCCAGGTATAAAAAATGAAAAGTAATAGGTAAAATTGACTTCAGCAACAAATTTTACTTCACCAAATATTTTCAAAATATCGATATTTCAACACATAATCTATATAAAAATTATCATGAAAATTTTCCATAATTTTATACTATACTTCAAATCTTAGAATATACTTAAAATGTACAGTAATCTCTACTTTTGGACAAGCCCATTTTAAGTGCCTTTAAGCCACTTGTAACTAGACCATCACATTAGACTTCCCAGATAAATGGGGGAAAATTAAACCACAAGTAAGACATGTCCAAAGGAAATGGTTAGAGAAAAATAATGGAGAAAAACAATCAAACTGGATTTTTTTAAATGGAGAAAGAAGAGAATGTTTTGCAAAAGAAAAATAACTGTTTTTTCTTGCCTGTGATAAAATGTGCACATTGTCACTCTTCTCTCAAACAGAATCTTAATACATGATCTACAAGAAGAGATTGAGAAGCAGTTTGATGTCGAAGAAGATACCTCTGGCAGGCACAGTTATGCAAAATACAATAACTGGGACAAGGTATGGTATAAAATGGTTTTGAAAAGTGATCTTCATCATTTTCTGTCTATAGTTTTCCTTTATTTTAATTCTTGAAAATTTATTTTGCTCTTAAGATTGTAGCTTGGACTGAAAAAATGGTGAATAAACATCCCGAAATGGTCTCTCGTATTAAAATTGGGTCAACTGTTGAAGATAATCCACTCTATGTTCTCAAGGTAAAAAAATTCAAGAACCACTGGTTCATATTGTTATTGAACAGCATTAATTTAAATGTTACTTTGTCTTACAATTTAGCCAAGTTTGAGACAACAAGATGTCTGATCTTTTGAGAGATATTTACTGTAGATGACAAGTCATGAATAGAAATAGTAGATGGTTTTCAGTGGGCTTAGAGTATTGGTGAGAGATTGCACAAAGGGTAAACTCAAATATCTCATTTTACAGCCTTCTACCAAAAGTTTGTGATACCTCTGATGTGTCAATTCCTTTCCCACCCACTAAAATTCAATGAAAATAATGAATTGATTACATGAAGAAAAAATTTGACATCATAGACACAGAGGATCGTAGAATGGTACACAAGGTATTTCCGTTCTGTGCTGGAGCTTTGCCCCCCGCACAGCGCTGACCGTTGCCCTTCAGCTGCTGCTAGACTGTGGTTCACCCTGAGCACTAATTACTGAGAAGCAAGTCCTTTCCCACCCAAACATTGTTTCCAACCACTCCAAAATAATCCTGCACTCTGCAAAATGACAATGTCCAATTTCTGCTACTGTTCCTCTTCCCCAAACACCATGTAAAATCTTTACTTAAGGCTAAACACGCCTTCCCCTGGTTTAGGAAAGTAGAAAACTAAAAGAAAACAGAAGTAACTGTTTCAAGACATAGGATGTTATCAGTAAAGTAAGGAAAGCAAAAAATTACACTGTGAAAAAAGAAAACCCAAAGGCAGCTCTGATACTAGGAAGCATTTTGAAAACTACAGAGTACCAGATTATGAATTATGTATAGACACTAACGTCCTCATCTTCCCTGAGAACCTTATGGCCAAACACAGCTCCTGTTCAACAACAGACCCAGGGAGGAGCTGCACTCAGAATATGAATGAGCTATGCGATGACAAAAGATCAATGTGTGAGTTCGTGCAAAATATCTCAAGTTTATTTTTAAGTAGATTGGAAAAGATGAAAGAAGAAAGGCTATTTTTATGGACTGTGGCATTCATGCACGAGAATGGATCTCCCCCGCCTTCTGCCAGTGGTTTGTCTACCAGGTAAGTGACATTAGAAAAATGGTAAGTGGACTAATCAATATCTAAATTCGTAAGATTTTCATTCATAAAGTTTTTCTCAGTTCAATGTGTAGCTCAGCAGGCATGAGCCTCTGGGTTCAATCCCCAGCACCAAATAAGAACAAAAATATATCTTTAATCCTACTTATAAACATTTTTAGATTCTACTCTAATATTTCCATATTTCTATGCTTATCAAATCATCTATATTTATGTAAAGGATGTAAGGGGGAAATTCATACAAAACTAGTATTATTAATTTTCTACTTGGCCTCTACGCTTCCCATGAAATGACTCTTGCGTGATACATTTTCAGTGTTTCAAGTCTCAATAATTAATAAATCCATTAAGGAATGCATCTCAATTAGTGTCATTAATATGAATAAATAGTTTTTCCATCATCTCAATGCATCATTTATTTTTGTGCAGTTTAAGGAAAATATTTCAAAATCATTTAAATACCAACAAATGATTCAAAGAATGGTAGTTAACACTATTGAAACCACAACTTTCCCCATGACAACTAAATTTCATATCAAGAGGTTGGATATTTTTTCCACTTATACTTACAGGCAACAAAAAGTTACGGAAAAAATAAAATTATGACCAAACTCTTGGACCGAATGAATTTTTATGTTCTTCCTGTGTTCAACGTGGATGGATATATTTGGTCTTGGACAAAGGTACTTGTTCGCATTTAAATAACATATTACTGGTTTTAATATATATTTATAGTTTTATGTTAATATAAAGTATGAATAATAACTTTAAATCAAAAGAGTGTACACCTAAAAATTTCAATTTCAAATTAAGTCAACTTGGGCCAGGTATTTAGCACAGTGATGCTGTGCCTACCTAGTCCTGAGTTCAATTCCCAATATAAAAAGTAAATAAATAAATAAATCAACTATAATTTGTTCCACAGTGATTGAAATAATATGAAATTTTTGCTGCTGAATCTAGTAACACAGTAAAATTAAGTAGAGTAGTAATTACAAAGAAAATGCATGATTATATGACATGGAAAAAGCATACTTTTGCTAAATATAAGACATTTAGAGCCTTTTATAAACATATTGATTTCAAAGCAAAAGTCGTTTTGTTCCATCATTTGGGGCCAAGAAGAGACAGAGTCAAAGTATGAAGACACAGGTAAAGACAGATGGAGAATCTTTTAACAGGATGATTTTTCCTCTAGTGTCTAGAAAGATTAACACAGCATTAGGCTCTTTTCTGACAACCATGTTCTGATAGTCACTTTGACCTGTATTTTATCTCAACCTATAAATGATGATAGATGTAATCAAGCTATAATTTAATATACACATAATTGCAGAACATGGCAATTTTCTGTTACTGAGAACTCTGCAACAGTTTTTAAAAACTGACTTATTTCATGGAGTCCCATGAAGATTAGCAGTTACATTTTTCCTTACAGATTATAAAACAATATAATATTTTCATTACAATAAAACCACTCATTTTAAGTAGGTAGACTTCAAATCAGGCTGTAGATAGCTGAAAAGAGAATCTAAGATGATAAAATCGAAAAGAACAAACTGATCTGCTGTCAACACTTCCACGATTCAATCTGGCAGAACCGAATGTGGAGAAAAAATCGCTCCAAGAACCCAGATTCCAGCTGCATCGGCACTGACCTCAACAGGAACTTTGATGTCGCGTGGCACTGTGAGTTGTAGACCTGGTTTTGATGAGAATTGCTTCAGTGTGTAGAAACTGAATATGGCGGGGGGAGGGGGGATTCTCATATAAGTGAAACAAGGAGGCGGCACTTCAGCTTGTATGCAGCATTAACGTTAAAAAAAATTTTTAAAAAGCAACTTAATAAACTACCTACTTATTTTAGTAAAATTAGGTATTCTCTCAATGAGCATTAATTTTTTTCATCTATTAAAAGAAAATTAAACATCAATAGCATGGAAGGATGAGTGAGGCTTGCAGGGTGCAGAGAAAGTTTTGTTGTTGTTGTTGTTGTTGTTGTTGTTGTTGTTGTTGTTTATTTTTCGGGTCTGTTTTGTTTTGTTTGGTTTGGTTTGGTACCAGGGATCGAACTCAGGACCATGCACCTGCCAGGTGGGTGCAGTGCTGCCAAGCTAAATCCCAGGTCTGGAGAAAGTTGTTTATTAAGTCGTCACTCACTGAATATATCTCACTCACTCAAAAACTGATGAAATCCAGATATACAAAAATTCAGATGAACTGAAAAGAAACCGCAGCTCCCTCCTGTTCCTTCTCTGATAAGAGCTGTGAAACTCCAGTGGATAAAACAGAAATACAATCAAGTCTTTAAATATTTAGTGAAAAGAAACGTCACAGGATGGGGGAAAAAAGTAAAAACAATATTTAATAGAAATGCAAAGTTAGGGCCCTGCTGTATCAGATGATGTCGTTGCTATGGACTTCTGGGGAGAAATAACCACTGTCTAATTCATATATTTCTCCTTCATTTAATTTGGTTAAAAATATCACCTCAACTGGGTGTGGTGGCTCATGCCTGTAATCCCAGCTCTCACAGAAGCAAAGGCAGGAAGATTACTGTGAGTTCGAGGCTAGCCTGGGCTACATAGTGAGTTCAGGGCCACTCTGAACTGCAAAGCAAGACCTTGTCTCAAAAAACTTAAAAAAAAAAAAAAGAGAGAGAGAGGAGAAAAAAAGGGGATTTAAAATGTGGCATATAAATACACTTAGTTTATGTGGAGAAACTAAGGGGACATTGATGCAGTTCTATAAAGGCGAGAGGTCAGAATGTTTAAGACATGGAAGCCACATCAGAAGAGGTAGAGGCTGTTGTGATGGAGAGCAGCCTGTGATCTCCTTCGCTCATGTCTTCCGCAGCCTCTCCAAACACTCACGACCCATGCAGCAACATCTACAGAGGCCCAGCCCCAGAGTCAGAGAATGAGACAAAGGCTGTCACTGCCTTCATTCGAAGCCACCTGAAATCCATCAAAGCTTACCTCACCTTTCATTCCTACTCCCAGTTGCTGTTGTTTCCCTATGGATATACAACGAAACTGCCACCCAACCATGAGGACCTGGTACGTAGAAAAAGTAATTGGTGGATTATACATTGACCTCAGCCACTGTTTTTCAGTCCATTCTTTGTTAATTTGGTTTATATGGGAAAAATTCCTTACTTTAATGCCAAAGAAAATGACTAATGAAAGGGCCAGTGGTGTAGCTCAGTGGCATCACATTTGCCTTGCAATACAAGGTCCTGGGTTCAATTCCCAGTACCTGAAAAAAGAGAAAAGAAATGAAAATAACTAATGAAATTTGAGTTGGAGTTCAAATGTTGATCTTCGATTTCCATCAAATAAAAATATAGAGATAAGGAAATCTTTTTATGGTACCAGGAATCAAATTCAGAACCATTATACTTTTATCTTTCTGAAAGAAAACTGAAATGACATTAATTCTGTTGGCTTCATCACTAAGAACATGCTGTCTTCCTACAACTTTGATCCACTCAACTTGTTTTTCTTTCCATAAAAACTGATTTTATCACTTTAACTGTAAGAAAGAATGCTTCACAAAAGGATATTCAAAAACACAGGAACTGACCAGGTCAGTGTGTGACTACAGAGATAAATATCTTGAATAGCTATAGAAGAAAAGATATAGAGCACATAAATAGTAGCATGAATCCCATGCTAGTCAGCAAATGTGTAGTAAAAACTATGTTTCAAGCTCTGCTTCATAAAATTAATTTGGGAGGAAAAAAATCTTGATTTTCACTTTTACCTCAATGCATTAAATTCAACACAATACCACTTGATTTGAGTTAGAACATTGATTTGAAGGAGTCCATAAATCAACCTATGTGTAAACAACAATGAAAATGCACAAGCAGTATGTGGCCTGTATTTGCTAACCAACCCAGCTGAGAATCTGAACCCATGAGTCTGATTAATTTGTGCAATGATATAGCAGCACAACTTTAATCTACTCCTAGGAAAATGGTATTACAGATAGAGTGCATAGATATACAACAACCACTTTGAGTAAAATAAAAGTTCTTATACAGCAGCTAAATTAATTTAGAAAAAACTATTTCTTAGATGCACTATACATCAGATTTTTAAAAATCTTCATTTGAAATGCAAGCATGTTGTGATTATACTCTTTTGAAGCTAATTCCAACAACCATTTTCATAATATAAATCACCAATGTTTATTAAAAATCATAAAATGCCACTCTGGAAGAAAAACCCTAATTTAGTACAACTAGCTCAAAAGAGCAGTTTTTCCCTGGGTCTGCTGGAGTCAGACACATAGAGAAAGTCTTGCAGTAGAGCAGCCTGTGTTAGAGACAAAGGTCTGGGGAGCCTGGGGCAAACAGGAAACTGGGCTTTGGAAGAGGCAAATCTCTGCACCTCCCTGCACTCAAAAGTACTGAAATAAAGAGTGCGTAGTTTAAAACAAAGAGGGAGAGAAAATGAAGCCTGGTGTTACTGTACACAGTTAGTTTCACATTTAGAAGTCTTGCAATCAGTAACATAACATTGAAAATAAGTTTCTGGTTTAACGATTTCTATTATTCTTTTTTTTTTTAAATTATCTTTATTGGTACATTAAATATACACATCATGATTGCACTCCATAATGGGGATTTGTACCAGTATAAGACACAACTTAATTCTCATTTTTTCCCATAGCCCCACCCACCCTACCACCCCCCCATATATATAAAATTTGTTTCCTTACTTTTTTGTTACAATCTCAACATTATTCTTGATGCTCAGGTGGCATATAACCTGTAAGGTTCATTTTTAGTTTGTTACATTTGAGTATCTTTACTTTTGGAGTTCATAGAAGTACTGTATTATTCCACTGTAACTTTCCCGTCTTTCCAGAATAAAGTTGCAAAGATTGGCACTGATGTTATATCAACTCGGTATGAAACCCGCTATATCTACGGTCCAATAGCGTCAACAATTGGTAAGTTTCTCTCACCATTTATTGTGACATTTTCCCTAGTTCTTTTTTATAAACATTAAAGAGAACTAACAAATATGGAAGTTAGGGTTAGAAATATAGAATTAATCATTTGAACTTCAGTTTTTACAGTAGAATCTGAATTACATGTGAATTTAAGGCATAGATTGTGCTTGTTTGGGGGAGATACGATTTTTCTAAAAAATTATAACGAACTCATAAAGTTACAGAGTTAACAGAAATTATTAAATCAATGCAACTTTACAATTTAGGGCATTCCCTTTGTGTTTCCTATCTCCACCAATAATATTTTATCCTCACAGTAATAAGAGTCTATTGGAACAGAGTCTGTACTTATAAACTATTTAAATTGTATACATGTGAAAGTGGTGTGTGTGTGTGTGTGTGTGTGTGTGTGTGTGTGTGTGTGTGTGTGTGTGTGTGGACTCTAAACACTGTAGAGGTATGTACAGCCTGCATCACAATCTCTTACTGAAGAAAAATTTTAGAGTACCTACCAAATACTCTGGCACTCTGGAGCTTTCACAGATACATGGAAAGAACTAAGACATAGTAATGCTCCCAAGGAAGAGACATTCTACAGAGGAAAGCAGATAGCCAAAGGTATTATAACACCTTACTATCATGTGTCGCTTTCAAAATGAGAAAACAAGGTCAAGAGGAATCGCTATTCTGTACAACTGTGTCGTGTTGTATTTTCATTTTTATTATATGGCACTAAAACTTTCCAAGGAAAATTAAATTTGTATATAATTGTCTCTTTCATAGTGCTGTAGTAGCTTGATGAATATCCAAAATTTCTAGAAATAACTACTCCAATAAAGCATCTGTTTGAATATTAATCAAACATTTGTGAGAAGCAGAAAACAATGAAGTGGTTGACTTAGTAATAATAGAAAATAAAGTTATCTCATGAGACCAGCATCCTGGTCTCACCCAACAAAACAAAATTTGAAAAAAAGACTGAGCCTTTGCTATCTAATGAAGAGCAAAATTAAAGGGCTGTGGGAACCTGGATTTAAATCAAAGTTATGGAGAGATTTTGGGCTGCCAGAAAAAAATTAAATATAAATTTGCAATTTGAACTTTATAAGTAAATATACCAGATAAATGTTGAACCTAAATATTAAATCAAGTAGCAAATCTAAGAGACTGTATAATTCATGGTCCTCACCCTGGAGCTTTCAAAGTGCATGACTGACCAGCCCTATTTCCAGAGACTGAGTTCATCTGTCCAGGGGGCCCAGGCATTTGCATTAACATTTTGTAAAGTCCCCAAGGTGGTTCCAAGACGGGACTAGTTGTGAGAAGCGCTGATCTAGGTTAAACTCCTTACTAATAGACTACAACATTAAATGCAGAAAGATTCCACCACTTTATAGCAAAACAAGAACAAAGTCAACGTCCCAGAACATAGTCAAAACAATATACCAAATACTTGGCCCCAAAACAGCAATATTTAGATAGCACAAAATTCGAATAATGTTAAAAGATGGCACAATGTTTATATGTGTGTATTAACAGCATATCTTATTCTGCCACATTACAAATAACTAAACACAGTGCTCGGTGAGCAGAAATAATTATTTGTATAGACAGGAGCCATGCAGCTTGAATAGTTTTCATGTAATGTTGATATATAAGCACAGGCTATACATTCATTATGTTTCAGTAGTACTTTTCAAAGTGACTTAACTTTCTAAAAATACTAAATAAAGCAGCAAATACAGTACTCATTGCTTTGCCAGAATCATTTTATATAGATTCATTTGATCTGAAATCAGTTTACTAATTTGATATAGCTTCATTTAGACTTGTTTTTATTGCATTGTGTCAAGTTCCTAAGGTTGTGCCTTAAAAGGAGTAGGAAGTATTTTTTTCCAAAATGTTGATATATTAAAAATATATGATTGACAAAAAATAGATTATAGAACTGAAAGAAAAAAATTATTGGTAAACTGTAAATTGACATGTGTAGCACCATCCAGTGGTTAACTGCATGAACTTGGAAGCGTGTATTCTGAGTTTGAAGCCTGATTCAGCCACCTACTATGTCTTTAACCCATTGTTGAATACCTCTGTACCTGAATTTCTTCTTCTTTAAAATAACAATTGGCACCTATAATCTAAAATTGAAATAGAAATTAATTAAATAACTTAATGTGCATATGTCACTTAGAAGGGTATCTGCTACTTACCCAAGGGATTATTGTATCTGATAAATGTACTTATTTTTAGTAATTACCCATAGAGCTAAATGAAAGGCTAAGTGTCCTGTTCAGCAAATTAAGTTGCATAAGAATGTACGTATACATGGGTAGAAAGTTCTCCATGCTGCCTTTATTATGTACCTTAAATAGATTTTTATTTACAAGTGTAAGGTCTGGAAGATGCAAGTAGTATCATAAAAAAAATTTACTGCATTCTATACCATCACTTAATAATAAGAATGCACAAATTTTGAATATGCTCGATCACCACTGTGAATGAGAAATTTCACATAATGTAACCTTTCAAAATCAAATAGTTGTATCTTTTAACTCTTTGAAATCATAGTTGACTCTGGGCCGGGGAGTTAGCTCAGTGGTTCCGGCGCCTGTCTTGCAAGCGCAAGGACCCGGGTTCAATCCCCGGTAACCACATAACAATATTGGGTGTGGAGACTCACCCCAGCGGCAACCAATACCACATACCAGTGCCGGGTGTAGTGGCTCACGCCTGTAATCCCAGCACTTGGGAGGCAGAGGCAGGAGGATTGCTGTGATGTGAGTTTGAGGCTGAGCTCAGGGCCAGCCTGAACCACAAAGCGAGACCCTGTCTCAAAAAACCTTAAAAAAAAAAAAAAATCATAGTTGACTCAACCGCAAATGAAGAAATGGTACAATTAAAATCTGATCAAGTTTCAAAAATATATAGCGCACTCTGAATTACCATATTACACATAGTTTCTATGGAACTTAACTGTTTCTCTATTGAACTTTTTATGCCCCTTCTTCCCAATGAACTTAAACCCAGCCAACTAAAAATGTCGGTCCTCCTGAGCTCAATTCATTTGAGTTCCGTGCTCCACAAATTCCCTGCTACTTTTGACCCTGCAAAAATACACAGATTCTTCCCAAGACTTGCTCTACAGTTTCTCCTCTGCCTTCTGACTCTCTCACAAGGAAGTGCTATTCCTACAAGCAGAAGCCCTGCATCTGTCACCTGCAGGCACCAGATGACCCAGCTAAGCAACCACCTTTGGACCAGTAGGGATCAGTAGGAAGTAAGCCACACTGGACAAACCAATCAGGCCCAAATAGCAAGCATAGGGGTTCTGAAAACTATATTGTCATCAGAACCACAAGACTCACAGCATAGGAAAGCCTGTACACTAAAGCAACACAGGTGTGACTATCAATAAAATAGAAGATACAAGTCAGTATTTTAGGTGTGATAGCCAAAATGTCTACAATATAATCAATAATTACTTATTCTGGGCCAGGGATTTATCTCAGGGGTTCCAGTGCCTGTTTTACAAACCCAAGGGCCCAGGTTCTGTCCCAAGTTAGCCACATACAATACTGGGTGTGGAGACTCACACCCAGCAGTAATCAGTACCACACACCACAGTGCCAAGTGTGGTGGCTCACGCCTATAATCCCAGCACTCAGGAGGCAGAGACAGGAGGATTGCTGTGATGTGAGTTTGAGGCTGAGCTCAGGGCCAGCCTGAACTACAAAGCGAGACCCTGTCTCAAAAAACCTAAGAAAATAAAAATAAAATACTTATTCTGAGAACAAGAGAAATCACAGCTAGACTTCAAAAAAATAATCAATAGATGCCAACACTACGACGAGTTCATTTTTGGAATCATCTGAGAATTTAAAAGTCACCATCATAAAAAGACACTTTAACATGCAATTATAGATAGCTTTGAAATAACTCAAAAATATAACCAAAGAAACATAAGTTATTAAAAGGAAACAAATACAGTAATTTGGCAAACAAAGGAGCAAAGGGCAGAGAAGGGGCTTACTCACACAACAAATATCACAGAGGAAAGAATCAGTGCATCTGAAGATGAAACAAAAGAATTCACCCACTCTAAAGAGAAAAAACAAGTTGAAGAAATGAACAACCCTTAAAAACTGGTAACATAATAACGAGATGTACAAAATTAAGTATGCTAATACTTTTACTTAATATTGGGGGAGGGGAGAATAAAGAGAATGAGTCTAGAAAAGCTGAAGAAATTTGGCAAAGACATAAACCAAGACACTTAAAAGACTAAGTAAATGCCTACAAGAAATTCACATGAGGAAAACTCCTAAATAAACTTCTGAAAACTATAAACATTGAAAAAAAAAAAAAACAGAGGAAAATGATCCAGATGGAAAACGATTCAGACAGCACATTTCTTATTTGAAATCATGGAGATAATAGGATACAGCATTATTTCAAGCACTAAAAGGGAAAATCCTAATTCTAAACCCTAATTCTAAATGCAGCAGTTATACCATTCAGAACTGAAGGGGCAAAGACATTGTCAGAAAAAGGAGAGTGAAAAGAACTTAGCCTGTGCAACCTGCCCTTAAATGGCGGCTAAAAGAAATCCTCCAAACAAAAAGGAAGTAACAGAGGAGGCTCCAAACTGCAGCAAGAAGGCAGTGCTTGAGGTTGATATATGAACTATATTTGCATTTTTGATCTTGAAACCAAATAATATATTTAGTGGAATTTCATAAAAATTAACATGGGAAGTTTGAATTAAGGGAATTCAATATGAATTCACTATGTCCTTTGAATCACTAAGTTAGCCCTTGTTGGCTTCTACTCTACAGTTTCTCCCTAGCAACACGGTGGCTGTTGAGGACCAGTGTGATGAGCCCTGCTTTCCTGCGTTGCTTGCATTTGTTCAGTCTGCAGCAAAGTGTATCCAAGAAATAAAGTCAGTTTAGTACTGACCCAGCCACGCTGTAATTTTCAAATTGCAGCACGTATTTAAAATGTATGGTGGATTACAGATTCATGATTATGCTTTACTGTGTACTCTGCAGCATTCAGACCACAACTCTCATTCATTACTGCAATTAACTGGACACATAATTATTTTTTATTGCTAATTTTACACCAGTGATTTCCATCTCAAGGAAAATGTTAGCATTTATCTCTAATTAAATATTTACTGCTTATGTTTTGCAGACCGAGCAACAGGTTCTTCTTTAGACTGGGCTTATGACCTGGGCATCAAACACACGTTTGCCTTTGAGCTCCGTGACAAAGGCAGATTTGGTTTCCTCCTTCCCGAGTCTCAGATAAAACCAACCTGCAAAGAGACCATGCTGGCTGTCAAGTTCATTGCCAAGTACATCCTCAAGCACACTTCCTGAAGATTCACTCTCAGCTTGGAGTATACCAGTTCTCTCTTCATGGTGCGCCTGCCACCAGAAAGTCAACCTGCAAGCATTTCTACATGTAGCTCCTGCATCACCTGGTTCTATCACTTATATTGTCTTGTTCGCTTAAGCCCTGTACTTTTTTTAACTTGTAGTTACTCCAAGTAACACCTGAACACAGTAGTTTTAAGTCAAATCTTTAAGGGCCTGTTTTTATAAGTAAAGTTTACTTTATATAAGTAAAGTTTGACTCAGCAGAAAGCTTCATTTTACTTTTCACTGTTTTGAAAGGTGATGATATAGTGCTGGGAATAGGAAAGAAGTGAAAACCTTTAGTTTTTCTAGAATCTGGTTTTTAATAACACGGTTTCATCACTGTATGTGCTAATAAAATAAAACAATATATTTCAATGCTTCTAAAAATATATCTTCTAGTTTTATAAACTATATTCTCTGTCTTTCTCTATTAACATTAGTAATCAACAATTATACTTTTATTCACCCTGTTAATAACATCATCAGCTTTTAAAAACCTGTGGCCTACATATTTTTTCCAATAGAAATAAACACTGTTGAAAGGGAGTAATCTCAGTACTTTATTTAAGCGATTAATCCAGTTCTCACTGGTATCATATACATTAAGTTCAAAATAGTTTAATTTAATCTGCCATAATAAAAGAAAAGAAGCACCAGAACATCTCTAGGGAGTTGCTCACATGTCTGTGAGCTTTGTCCTGATCGTGTACAGAAAGAAGGCCAAGAAATGCATGACAAGTCCAAGAGGCACTGCCACACAAGGAGAGGACATCAAAGTCACTTGTTACTGGAACAAGTAACAAGTAGCAAGTCTGTCATTCTCTTGCTTAAAATGCTGGTACAAAATTCTCTCTCCCCAACGTTGCTTCCTTGATCTTGTCAACATGGATCCCTGAACCAAGTGACTCAGACTTGTAACCCTCCTGACTCAGCCTTCCAGACTGCTGGGATCACAGACGTGAGTGACCACACCCACCAGTATGATATTTTTTAACCATGCATAGTACAATATTGCAGATTTTCACAGATATCCCTCAAAATTTACCCATTAAAATGGGGGAAAGACAGTATTCTACCACCTAAGGAAGAAAAACATTTTTAGAAAGTTTATGAAGTTCAGATGCTTCCTTTTCATTCAACTGGTAACACATGGAAATTCATGGCTGGAACTCAGGGGAAACAAGTACATGAGCCCTTCCAAACTGGAGAGTTTTATTGTATAAAAATCCATTAAAAGTGACATTTTCTAAATAGTGAGTCCTATATGAACACAAAGCAGTATTTCAAAGATTATGCCTTTTTCCTTTTTAACACAATTGCATTTTATGATTAAAATACCCCGGTATTTTTCTATAATGAGCCATAATAGCATCTTGAAATTTTCGGCGGCATATAGGCTACTGTCAGAATTTTCTTAGGCAAAGCTTTTGGGAGACTCTTGCATTTCGTTGTCACAAAATCCATTATACTAGGATGGATCTCAGTCTGCCTGAGTAATGTCTATCTGAGGGTTATAATTTTGTCATAAAAATTTACTCTCACATGAACTTAGCATAAAAGGTCTCCGTCCAGAAACTCGGAATTGAAATGGATATATTATCACTTGAACTGCCTTTTCACTCACTTAGCCTTCAATTACGAGCCTTACGTTCACTAGTATCAAGAGAGGTTAAACCAGAAAAATGTAAAACAATCTTTGAAATAAGTGAGGGAAATTTGACACTTAATGTTCCAAATGCATTATTATTGCCTTGGCGTCGCCGAAGTGGGCTTATTGATTCATCTGACACTGTGGATTCAAGGTTTTAAGGACTACTCCTGAGACAAAGAAAAAATTCATATGTATCGTTTTGTAGATAGAATAGTTTGCAAGAATTCTCCTTCCTTATTTAAAGTCTCCAATTTCTTGGTTTTAAACCCTCTGCTTTGCAATGCTGAAACCTGAAGAGGTAATTAAGCTTTAAGGGGAAGATGAGGGCAAAGAGGTGAGAAGGGTAAATTTTGAATGAAGCAGTCACACTGACGGTAACGAGTACAGGAAAGTCATGTCTGCGCAGCACTAGATAATTTAAAAATCACCCCCATATGTGTGTCTGCACGTGGTCACTGTAAGCCTGAGAGACTTACTGGGCAACATTACTATTCACATTTATGTACTAGAAACTACACCTCAAAATGCTTTATTGAATTGCATTTTAAATGTTTCAAATTGGAAACTAGATCTTCATGCTTACGAGTTCAGCTTCTTTCCATTTTTGGACCCTGAATAATTCCAACGTAAGTTTCTCCTATTTAATGATTATTTCTTTTTCAGTCACTTGTGTGTGTGTTCACTTATTGAACTGTGAAGTGCATTGACAAAAATAATTTGTTCATGAGTTATACCTTCACTTTAAAGGTCAGAAATAAGGATTTCTATTTCAATTTCTATCTTCTGTAAAAAAAAAAAGTTCATATAAAACAACCAAATATTTGCACACAGGAATACATATTTTAAATAAATTGCACATTTAAATAGTTTAGAAATATATACAAATAATTTAATACAGTGAAAAGTCTCTGCTTGGAAATTTTACTGATTCTACAAATTTTAAAATTTTTAATTGATATCAAAATGAGAATCAAGATGTGTCATGTACTGGAACAAACACTCAGTGTTGAATATGATCATACTGTATATATAAAATGTACAAATAAAATCTATTTTAAAATAATTGATATTAAAATTAATTTTTGTAATTTATGCTCTAATTTATTAAATTTTAAAATACTTTAACTGTCTATCTTCAATGTTACCTATAAAGAAGTTGAAGTAGGAAACATGATTTCTGTCAAGGCCTAGGTTTACTATGGTTACATCCAATTAAGAGACTGTCTTAGAAAACACTACACAAATTCTTTATTTGCAGTAAACTAATCAAATTCTATGCAAAATATCTACAGAAGCATTTTTGGAGTTCAGAGCATCTGTTCAGGAAAAGTAAGGGGAAGGTTCTACCTGGGACTCTCTGGCTGTGGTGGGATCAGGTACGAGGGCAGCCTAAGAGGACTTATGGACAGCACCCTCGGATCTTGCCACTTGGCAGTGCCCAATTGTGTGTGCTCCAGTGAATCTTCTACAAAGATAAGGAATATATATGTCCAGTAGCTTTGGCAGAAGACTGGAAAAGAAATAATCAGTAAGAAAAATAGAATAAAATCCAACTTTCCTGCCTCTTGCTCACAGAATAATGTACTGTTGTGCCTCTGGACCACTTTGGAACCCAACTCTCCGTTCATTCCATCTGGCCTACAGGAAATAAGTCTTCGAGGTGAGCTGCGTTTCCTCCAACGTGGGCCATGGCAGCCGCAAGGTCCTAACATATGTATTTATTTTCCGATGAAATAACTTGGGGAAGGTTAAATATCTTTTGATCCTTTGTCTTTTTCTAAATCAAATAGATTTTTAAGGGGTGTGTGTGTGTGTGTGTGTGTGTGTGTGTGTGTGTGTGACAAGCATGTGCTAGAGACTGAACCCTAGGCTGTGTATCCCCTCTCTGAGTGAGCTACATTCCCAACCCCTATGATAAGAATTTTTTGAGTAAAGAATATACACAAACATATATGTGAATGGCCAGTGTAATGGAGCATACAGGTGCTTTAAAGTCACCCAGAGGCATATTTGAATATAAGTTACTTACTAGTATTTACTAGACCTGCTGACTCATCTGTGAATTTAGGTAATGGTACATATGTCCAGAGACTATTATGAAGACTGAAAATAAGTACATAAACCACATGGTCAACCAACTGTTCCCAGTTTGCTTAAAAATAAGTTTCTCAGAGTGTGGAATTTTGCAATGCTAGCCCAAGACAAATCCAGGCAAACTGGGAAAATTGGTCACTGAGTTACTCTTAAGTGTTTCTCAAATTAAAATAATAAGTTTTAGCACTACTTCTTCTCCCTTCCAACTTTCCAACAGCTATTCTCATCATTTAGATAAAATAATACAAATGTTTATTAATACATAGCACTTTGTTCTTATGTGCTAAATATTTCACATAGATTGCATTATTTACCCTTTAAATAAACTCTATGAGTTAAATACCATGCTAGTCACTCCCATCTTTTTTTGTTTCCCACTTCTAATTTTTTTATTGAAATCTTTATTGGTACATTACATATACACATCATGATTGCACTCAACAATGAGAATTTGTACCAGTGTATGACACAACTTAATTCTCATTTTTTCCCATACCTCTACAACTCTACCACCTTGCCCCCTCTATATATAACCTTTGTTTCTTTCCTTTTCTTTTTTGTTATAATCTCGTTATTGTTCCCCTTTTGCCCCATTTCGCTTTCAGTATTTTCTATTTCACAATATATAACATCCATTCTAGGACTCATTTACATCTTCATTTAGTCACTCTCATTTTGACAAAATAACAAAAGTAAATAAAATATATATCTAAATAAACTTCTCAGGGTCACATAACTCATAACCGTGGTAAAATAAGAATTCAAACCCAAGCAGTCAAAGTTTAAAATTTCTCAGCTCCACAGCCACCCAGACTCCAGAATCTGTGCCAAGCTCTGGGCTGCATCCTCTGAGACCCTCTTACTGGCCAGGACTCTAGGTTCTTGAGCAGTAGAGATTAGTAAACTCTAACTCTGCACTTCCTAGAGATCCCAAGCCCAAACAAAGCACAGCATCTCCGAAAGCCAACCAAAGATGTAGTGAAGGAAAATGTGCATGTCCCGAAACTCAGAGCCAAGAACTACAGTAAATGCACTGACTAAGTGCATCTGAAGCTGGAATCCACCCCATAGTGTTCTCTTAAAGCCCGGGGTCAGCTTACATTTTGTCCTTCAAAATAAACCTGCTGAAAACGTGCACAAAACTGTCCTTATTTCAATTCAAATGTATCGGGGAGCAGGGAGAGACAGAGACCAATATATTAAACTATTTTAGGACACTTGAAGCTGATCTACTTTTTGTGCTGTGCAAATTTGTGTCTTTCACATAAAGGGAAAATATGAGAGAAAGTCATAATTAGGAGACTTATGGTTACCATGGATTTAGAGTTTTAAATATAAAAATAAATTAACAAGTATTTAATGTTCTTTTCAAAAACAAGATCTTAGCAAACAATAGTCTATCAAGCACTGTTACCCAAAGCTGAAAGCATGACAATACACTCTCATTCCAGGCAGAAAGCAGACACACAAAGTCAGAAGTGATGAAGTCATTATTGTTCACTAGATTAAAAACACTCAGTCTCAATAACAACTCAGACCCAGTTCAGAGTAACAGCTTCAGTCTATCAGAGTAAATATTTTATGTGCCAAAATATGTTGGGTACACAGACTGTACCAAATTATGAGTTTAATTAGCTGCATTTCATCAGATGCCTTTATATCAATACCACCTCTTCCATATGACATATTTTGCACATAAAGTGAATAAAACAGTCACTGGGAACAACTGCATTAAGGAAATAAGACTGTAATTCCACCTTCCAAATTTTTCAGCTTAAATCTAATGGTTTTTCCTAATACTGCTTCTTTTTTAAATGATACAAAAACACCTCACTTTTTATTAAATTTGAATTGAATTTTTAAGACTTTAGTATCAGGTATTGCAGCATGATATTTCAAGCTACAATGCAAGAAAAGTGACATTTCTGATTGTCAAGCTACACTGAAATAAAAGTAGCATCTCTGGAGGTCTGTGCTAAGTGCTTTACATTATAACTATATTTAATCCCTCAACAAAACTACAGAACAGGTGTAATTAACCACCATTCATAAAGAAAACCTAGATTGTAATAATGTACACATGGTTTCTGGCTAAAGGCAGCATTAGGATTTGAACCCTGAGACCAAAGTTCAGTGCCTTCCAAAGTTGATCACAAGACTCATAAAGTCTCCAAACTGAAATTAACTTCTTTCCCTCTAATGAGACAGCACAGACCCGCAAGCATGAGTAAACAAAAGAAGAGCTTAATGTCCTGTCAGACACACGTAGACCTCTATTTCCATCATCATAGCCCAAAGGAAGGCAAGTACTTTCAGCTATCCCTATGATGAAGAGGGGTCATGAATCTACTTAGGAACAAGTCCACTCAAAAGCCGATCAGCCTGAGACAACAGAACCAGATAGCAATTCCATAAGCAAACCCCAGCACACAGGCCCAGTGGCTTGGCCTAGAGCTGCTCCAGCAAGTCAGCTACCAAATTTTCCTCATCGTAGGACTTAAGACGTTATACACTTACCCAGAGTTGCTAAGCATTTGGACACTGAGCAATCTTTTCCCAGGTGGCCCTCTGACCTCTCCAAGTATGCCATTATGTGTCAGTAGCTTCCTCCTTGATAAATACAGTTTTAAGGCCTACATGCTTACATAAACACACTGGATAATTCAGTGACTAAGAGGAATAAGATAATATTTTAAAATAGCATTTGTTTGAAAATTTCAGGCTACAAAAACATCGTACCTTCACAGGTACATATCAGTAAGGCTCTGCCACATTGAACTCTACCCACCCTTCAGACACTGCTCAGACTTGGACTCCCCATGGGGCTCTTCCAGAGGGTTTCTGTCTGCATATAAGCTCTTCTCTTTCTCAAATGCCCCTAGAATTTGAGTTGCTAGTTGAGTATACTGCCCCTTGTAGAATTACACCAAAGAATGTGACTACATGCCTAGAAATCACCCATTATCACATGGACTTCTATTTAGTCTCCAAAGTAATATATCAGTGCAGTGATAAAAACAAGAGTGACACCACAGGCTTCTGGGGATCACAACACCAGTGTGGAGGGATTACAGTCCAGAATGTGACCAGGGGTGGACAGCAGTGCTCAAAGAACGTATGTTAACGTATGTCATCTCACTTTGGGATCCACATGAGACAACTAAAGTACTGATGTACTCTGGGATGACAGGGGTTTGGGATGAATGAAAGAATGTAGCGTAGATGCACTTGGTGTAAATAAGGAACATTCATTCAGTAATTATCACAGAGGAAGAAATGCAAACAAGCTAGAAAAATATCTGCTGCATAATCCAGCCATGTCTCAGCATTCTGATCTGGCCAGTATTGCACAGTCTCAACTGTATGTGTTGTGTCTGGAAAAAGATAAAACAACATTGTAGTTCCCAGTAGCCACTTCTTTGTCTTCATCACTATTCTTTCTCCTTGTTTAAAGCAGTAAAGGTGTCCCTGAAGGAGTCCAGGGGATGGGGGACAGTGAGAATCCTAAGGATGAATCCAATGGCCTGGCAGAGCCATCTTCTCCGTAGATCACCTCCTGTGGGCGCTCTTTGCACTGGGTTCTTCTTTCAGTGGAACCTAAACTAAAAGGGAAATAAAGGCAGAAGAAACCATGGAAACATCTGGGAGAGATGAAAGGCCTCTGTGATTCCTGCAGCATGCAAGATCATCACCAGTTGGAAGAAAATAAGGCCTCCTCCTGATTCTCCACCTTCACATCTCAGGTAAGTATATTCGTACACAGAAGCTGACCCTGAGCTCTACAGGCAAGAGATGCTTGGAAATAATCACTCCAGGGTTCTGGCTTAGAATGTAATATTCTCTGAATCTTTACTACAGTATTGGGGATGATGGTGAGTCAACAGTAGATAATCTTTGGATTTGTTTTGATGATTATGAAACATAGGTTTAATACTATCAGTCTTTCATTCACCCTCTTAGTAGAGTGACTTGTTCATAGTCTGCCTACGGGACTCTATAGAACCTTCCACTGTGGACAAGATATATCGCCAGCGCACTGCCGCTGAGCTTGGCCAGATGACTATCTAAGGCCAGTACAACATTAGCAGGCCTTTTAAACATGCTTGTGTGGTTGGACCTTCCTGCAGTTCTGTGACCTTCTGTAAGAAGTGCACACACCAGATAGGGACTAGCACTGGAGAATCCAGCCAACCCTGGAGTCCAGCAGAGCTTGGAGGAATCACACATACATAGAGAACACGTATGTGTCCTGTTATAATCCCACCAGAACTTGAGTGCCAATGTAGCAGCGATGAAGACAGAGTAAAGATATATCTAAAATACTACCTGGCACATGCTAACTATAATTATATCAAGACTCTTGTAAACTATATTACACTATTACAATGTAACACAATCTGAGTCTTTGTTTAAAAATAATAACAAGTATGAAGTGCTCTTTTGCCCTAGGGCTGTAAAGCTTGTTACATATTTGCATTTTTCTAGATCCAATTAAATCTCATTAGAGCACCAAGTCTTAGAGTTGATGAGATGTCTAACAGGTGTCCTCCTTGCAGCCTCTCCTTCCCTAGCATAAAAACCCAGAGACAGAAATGCAGGAAAGAGCCAGACTTGTAGACCACATACAGAAGTCAACACTGACTTCAACAGATATTTTGTGTCTTCACTGAACACCTAAGACCTCCAAATATATGACTAGCACATGCGCTCTATATTGTTAAAATCAGAGAGAGTAAATGTCACCCATTGTCTTAATTTATATTTATATTCCTAATTACTTAAATTAGAATTAGAATTAAGAGGATTTTACAGGGCTATTTGGAAGTAATAGTAGTTTTAAAAAATGAGATGGTCTATCACCATTTTAATTTAATGTATCCTTAAAAAATGTAATCAGAGTAGTGTAAAAAGACAGAAGAGGATTTGTCTTAAGTGATATACAACAAGTTTGTGCATATGCAATTAAGTATACATCAGAATAAGTGTATAGAAAACCATTCAAAGAATAGTATCATTCTTTGAAGGGTAATTTGGCAATACTTATCAAGAGCCTTAAAGTGTTTATATCCATAGACCTTGTAATCTCATTCTTAGGAATAAACCTAAACCAATAAAATTTTAAAAGATATATTTATAAAGTTCATATTCATCTCTTTCACTAAAAACTGAAAATAATCTAAACATTCTGTGAAAACAGATTTGGCAAGTTTTGGCATGTATGTTTTTTAAATTATGTAATATATTAAAAATAAATACAACTTAACCATTAAAAATAAAAAAAAATGAAGCAAGAGGAGCACAGTGAAAACTGAAGATGAAAGAAACTTAATAGCATGATATAATTGCATACAAGACAGCTAACAATTAGAAATAAAACACAAAAAGCTTGGGCAGTATTCCATAATTTCATATTTGCATACTAAATATCTTTTGTAAAAATAAAATCATCAGACAAATCTGTGTCAGTTTGTGTTGAAAAATGTTGTTCTCTTAAAACAGAAGATGTGGTGGATAGACCCCTTCCAGTCCCTGTTGCCTTTCACCCCAGTGATAAGCGAAAGATGCCGGGAGAGTTGTCTACATCCCTGAGATGAAGGCAGAGGGTAGCTTTGAACTGACGTGTGAGGGAAGGCTCAGCACCAGAGACAGATCAGTAGAACATAGAAAATATAAAACAGAATGAAAGATACAGTGCATACCACATCAGCAGCAACTCACAACTTCAGTCCAAATGATCTAAAAAACAGAAGAAAATGAAATTGTCGGTTACTGTTTTAATGTGACATAATGATTTAAGGCCATGATTTCAAAGAGTTGCTATGCTCAAGGAAGATCATGACCTAAGGCTGCTCTTGCCTGAGGAGCAGGGTAATGGTTAATCTGTATTAACTGTTTGATTGTTTTGAGACATGCCTAGGAGATTAGTAAAGCACACTTCTACATGTACCTGAGTCAGTCATGACCTTCAAAACTAGGTCTGGTGTCTGGACCCTGCCTTTGGCTCTTCCCGTCTCTTGCTTTGTAGCCACCATGAACAAAAGAGGTTTTTTTCCACCATATCTTTCCATCACACGGTCTCTCTCTTAAATTTGGTCAGCCATGGTCTGAAACTTCTGAAACAAGCCAAAATGAAACTCCAAATTACACACATCAGATATTTTGTAGCTGCAGCAGGAAATATTTAAAACATAAGAAAACACCAAATCAAAATTCAATAATATAGAATAAAATATTAGAATGCAACCAAAATTAGTCATTGGAGCTGTATCACTGGCATATGAAATAAACATTATGGAAATATATA
>PVIR01017607.1:0-34665 GCA_004026965.1 Petromus typicus | reverse complement strand
TGTAAGTACACTCTGATCCTCTCAGAATTTTTAGAGAATATGATGGACGCATTGGACAACTTAACACAGCCCTGTCTCAATATAAAATGATTGCAAGAAAAAATATTTGTGGTAAACTTCAGTCCACCAGCACTAAATTGAGTCTCTAACACAACCAAAGGCATTTATTTTAATTCTTTAAGACAAAGAGGCATATTTCGGGTGTCTGAAAATTGAAGCTTCCATTTGAAACTCTGATCAATCCAAATACTCCGTTTCTTAATCATTGTGTGCTCCAGTATCTCTTCACATATGCATAGATATCTTTCTGAATAAGATACTGTTATGACCTTAATATAAAGAAAGTACTCTTTTCCCATTTATTCCAACTTGTTGAAGTACAGAATTTATGAATCCGTATCCTTCTGAGTTATAAAAAAAAGTGCAGACAATTACAGTGACAATTGTAGCATATTACTGAAAGTATAGTTGCATATTACTCCAATATTACTCAGAAGATTTCTCATAATTTAATAAATATAAGAAAATAGAAAAATATGAGGAATCTCAAACAAGTTATGCAATGGTTTCCAAGAGTAAACAGTGTGCGCCAGTTTTACTATCTGACCTCTTAAGAGCTTTGTCTCTGAGCAAATCAGCTAAGGCCAGAGCCCATGAAGCTACTGCACTGTAAATCCCTTATTGTCATCTACTTTTTACAGAATTTCAGTCTGCAACAATTTTCTGTACACACACACACACACACACACACACACACACACACACACACACACACACTGAGACCTGACAGTGAGAGAGACAGGAAAACACAGACCTGGGAGCATTACCATTATTCTCCTATGTATAAGAGATAATAAGAACGTAAAAGGAATGTTTACTTTAAAAAATAATGATCATATTTAAAAAAATCATCACCCATCAAAATACTCTCTTCTCTGTGAACAAATTTGTATCATCATTCTTGCCACTTTTTGAAGACATTTTGGAAGTTCTTTTTGGTTAGTGGCTCTATAAGTTTTTTTAAAAAAATAAATACAACTAATGCTTTTCCCCATCACTATCCAACAGAAAAACAGGCTCATGCAAGATACTTTTTTTAAAATTTCAGTGTATTCATTTAATGGATCTGGCACCATATGACCTGGCTTTTCCTCAAAGTCAAAATGATTATGAATAGTAAATAAAATATAAATTAAGTCCATAGGGAGAATTGCAAGTGCACACTTAAAAAGTAGCATGAAAGAAGACTTCTATAATTTCTTCAGAAAATGATGAGAATGATAGAATAAGTATAACGAAAATGAGAGGGATTATTTTGAATGCAACTAATGGCAATGACTTTTACTGTAAAATTGCAATTTTTAAAATCACATTTTTAATCATACCTCATGCAGTTATACTGAGTATAAGCTGAGATCATACATGATAAGTTGCATATAAAAGTTAGGTAGCTGGGAGCTGGGCAAAGTATGCACTGAGATGCTCTGCCCTACCTGAATAGTGCTTATATGCTGCCTTTTCTTGAGACCATCTTGTGAGATTTAGGCTGGGAATCCACATCTAGACAGTAAACACTCGGTTGTCAGGCACATATGTAGAGACCTAAGAGTCAGTGATATTAGAAAGATGATACAGAAAGAAAATGTTTCTTAAGTGTGCTAAATATCAGCAGGAAAGATACTTTCAACAAATAGTTTACAGATATTAACCAAGAAATAAAACCAAAAACACTAACAATAGCAAACAAAAAGAAACAAATAAACAAGACTCAAACCCCAAATACCCAATCTCCAAAGGGAAAATGGGACCTAATGAAATATACCACCCTGAAACACAATAACTTGGGCCCCCTGAACTGGCCACAAAAGAGGACCTAGGAAAAACGAAATTGGAAGTAATTTCTGAGGTAATAGCTGATGATGAGGGTGAATGAACAGATTTAAAAAAAAAAAAGAGGACTTCAGGAACATGATGGAGTTCATGCATTTAAAACAAATAGAATCCAAAAATAGATTCAAATGGAAATTTAAGAGATTAAAAACTCCACTGAAAGCTTACCTGCTAGAGTTAGTGAATCTGAAGACACAAATTGATACACAGGAGACATGGTTGCAGAGAGTGATCAGGAAAGGAAAAAATTCTTTAAAATAGTGAGGAACTATGATAAATCAATCCAGCAGCTTCTAGCTGATGCAAAGAAGAACCACTTAGGACTAATCAGTCAACAAAGACACAGGAAAGAGTGTAAATGACATTTTAAGAAAAAGTTCACTGATGTAATGACAGAAAGCTTCCCAAGGAAGAGATAAGAATTGGACATACAGATAAGTGAGGCATATAACTACCCTGGACATCCCCACCAAAAAAAAAAAAAAAAAAAAATTCACACAGGCATATAATAGTTACATTAACAGAATCTCAACAGAAGAACAAAATACTGACAGAAGTTAGAGAAAAGAAACAAATCACGTACAAAAGAAAGCCCATCAAAATTATAGCAGACAGCAACACACTCAAATCAAGTAGAGCATGGAGTTAAGCATTTCAAGCACCCTTCCCCCCAAAAGAAAACTTCTAACCTAGACTGATGTATTCTGAAAAACTATCCTTCAAAATCAATAAGGAAATAAGATATTTCCACAACAAATATCATCTGAGAAAATTCATGAATGCTAAACTTGCATTACAAAAAACGATAAACAATATCCTAGAATAGGACAGTGAGACTCTCAACTCCATGAGGCTGAATAGAATGAAGCCATGAGGCAAAACAAAAAATTTAATGGCAAGGGGAAATAACAACAAAAGAATCAACTACAGAAAAACATCATGACAACTACAAGTCAATACATATCATTTATGTCCTCAGTGTTAATAGCTTCAACTCACCAATTAAAAGACACACACTGACAGATTGGATCAAGACACAAGGTCCAACAATTCACTGTATTCACTACACTTAATTGAAAAATAAATCCATAAACTGAAAGTAAAAGGATGGAAAAAGTTCTCCATGTGATAAGAAACCATAAAAAGCAAGCGTGGCTATCTTATTTGCAAATAAAGTCAACTTTAAACCAAAACTAATTAAGAAAGATAAAGAAAATTACTATATTTTTGTACAGGAAACAATCCAATGAAGAAATGACATTTATAAATATATACTTATTGAATATGAGTGTACCTAACTATGTAAAACAGTTACTAATGAACATGAAAAGCCAGATAACCACTAATATAATGGCAGTGGGGGCCCTCAACACACCAAACAGAGACATCAACTAGACAAAAACTCACTAATGACACACTGGAATTGAACCAAACTTTTGAAAAAATGGAATTAATAGACTTCTACACAGTATTCTATCTCAGAAAATTGGAATATGCATTCTTCTCAGCTGCACATGGTCATTTTCCAAAGCAGACAAATGTTAATTTACAGAACTTGTTTAAGTAAATGCAACATAATTAAAGTTATCCCCTGCATAGTATCAGACCACAGCCCCTTGAAATCAAAAGCTAAAGAGATTCTAAGAACCTCACAAACACATGGAAAATAGACAAAGCTCTCTTATATAACCAATGATTCATGGACAAAATTAAAGGAGAAATTAATCAGTTTCTACAATTAAGCGATAATGCCAGTGCAACATACAGGAATTTATGGGACACAATGAAAGCAGTGCTATGAGGAAATTTCATAGCTATGAATGCTCATACTAAGAAAACAGCAAGCTGAAATTAATAACCTATTGTTAAACCTCAAGCTTCTAGAAAAAAGACGAGCCAGACAAACCCAAAGCTCATACAAGGGGGAAATTATAAGGATCAGAGGAGAAATAAATGCAATAGAAATTAAGAGAATGATACAAAAAATAATGAATTGAAGAGTTATTTCTTTGAAGAATAAACAAAATTGAGAAACATTTAGTCAACCATACCCAACAAAGGGGAAAAAAGGCCCAAACCATGCAGTTAGAAACTACAACAAATCTAGTGGAAATCCAAAGGACAGTCAATATCTACTTCAAAAACCTATACTCCCAAAAGAAAGAAAACACAGAAGAAATGTACATATGAACTTGCAAAGTTTAAAAAAGAAAATACAAAAATCAACACTCCAATATCAGTAAATAAAATTGAAAGTGTAATTAAAAACTTACTAACAAAGAAAAGTTTTGGTCCTGATGACTTCACTGATGAATTTCATAATACATTTAGAGAGCTAATTTTCAAACTCTTCAATAAAATAGAAAGGAACACAAGACAACCAAATTCATGCCTAGAAACAACTATTGCCTTGATTCCAAAACCAGAGAAAGATCTAACCAAAAAGAGATCTACAGGTCAATTGCTATAATGAAAATAGCTCCAAACATTCACGATAAGATATTGGCAAATGGAACACAGAAGATCCTTAAGAAGATCATCTAATCTGACCAAGAAGGAGTACCAGCTGTTTCTCAGACAAAGAGCTACTATCTAAAGTGTGTGTGTGTGTGTGTAATATCAAATTTTTGAAATATCATCTTTGAATGAGGAAATAAGTAGAACAGGGCCTACATTAAACTTCTCCAAAGATTCTAAAGAAGTTGGATAATTTACATTTCTCTTTCAATGATAAGTATAATGTTTCATGTTTAATTTAATTCCAATTAAACTTTTCATTCCATACCATTAAAAGCATTATGCTTTCAGAAAAATTGTATTTCATTTCCAAGGGAAGCAACATTCTTTTCTTCACTATCTTGGCAGTATCAAAGATTTGTTAATAGCCGACATCATATGTCCTCCCAATGTGATGTCCTCCTCATGTGATTTTTTTGCAGTGATTGAGTTATGTTTCATGAGGATTGATTTTTATCCAGGTTTAAAAAAATATACACCAAAAAAAGAATTAGATATAAGTTCAGAAGGAGAAATAAAATCACTTAATTGGGAAAGGAGGAGAAATAGGGAAGCAAAATCATTTTATTGGTCTCCTTCTGCTTTCCAGGGCTGATCTTGTGAGATTCACAGCAAAAGAGTGACATTTCAGGCTGAATTGGTAAAAAAGATACATGTATATTTCAGTGTATTAATAAATAAGTAAATGATAAAACGTGTGTGTGTCAATTGTCTAGGCATTAGCACATATTCTATCTACTGAATGAGTTTTTGTAAGATAGTCCTCCTCCCCTTGTGGTTTTTTGTTTTTGTTTTTGTTTGTTTGTTTGTTTGTTTGGTTTTTGTTGTTGTTGTTGTTGTTTTTGGTGAGTGTGTGTGTGCTTAATAGTTGGGTAGATGAAGGAAAGACTGAACCTTTGTATGAAGGGATTCTGATCAAGTGTGAGGAGGGCGCTTTATCAGCTCTCTTTGTTTTTAGCTATTCTCTCTAATAGGGATTCAACTCTGTATTTGGCAGAAACTGCACTGAGGTCCTTTAACTTTCGCTGCCTGTCCCTCAACTTGCGCTACAGTTGCATTATGGGGGCTTATAAATGACTTTGTATTTAAGGTGGAGTCCAGTTAGAAGAAGCACCTTCCTGGGAGCAAGACCTAGAAGGCTTTCTGCAACTGCTCTCTCAAACAGTCTCTGCTCCTCCTGTGCCACGCCACAAGCATCTGCTCCACCCAAATCATCCTACCTTGAATCTAGCCAAATACAGACTGAAACCTCTACAAATTGAGAACCAAGGACAACTCTTCCTTAGAGCTGTGGGAGCTGTGTATTGTATACGAGACCCAAGACAATTAGCTAAGATAGTTGTCTTTTATTTTATTGTCATCATGTTTATTTTTACAATATGAGTGAAAAGAGAATTTTGATTTTTTTCTATTAATAAAATAATGCAGCATCTGCATTTTGTTTTCCAGTATGCCTTCACATTTCTAATATATTTTTGGTTCATTTCACTATTGGAATAGTGTATATTCTATTCCAATATCTGGAATATATATATCTGGAATATTGTATGAATAAGGACAAAAATGACAAATCAGAGTCCAGAGTTATATTTTTAGTATCTCCTCTATTCATCCCTGTATTCCACCATTACATTCACAGAATAGCTTCCCTGTAATCTACTCACTTCTTAGTGGAGGTGGAGGAAAATCTCATCTAGTGTTGCACTGTACTTTTATATTGTCTTTGTACTTTATATTATAAAAGCTTACTAGATATTTTAGATGAATATAATTGGAATTATTTAATAAAGGGAAGTATCCTGAAATATTCAATATGATATATAAATATAATAGACTCAAGGTAGATATATTAAAATAATTAAGCACTTTGTAACTTACATTCTATTATGTTGTGACAATCTAGGAACCGAAGGAAAGTGTAGGACACAGTCACCCCTTCTTATCATTGAAAAAACCAAACAGAAAAAATGCTACATGTAGTTTTTCAAATATGTATTGAAATTAATGACATAAAACATTGTATTTGATGGAAGGGATTCTAATGTACTAGTGTAATATTATGTCAATTTTCTATGGCATGTCCATTAGCTGACTATACCATCATCGAAGATCAGGGTTTTTCCCAAATATGTCTATGAGGAAATTTTACTCTGCACCAATATTTAGTGAAAACTAGAAAATTTTCAGAGCCATCACGCCCAGCACTGTGATTGTTGCTGGGCGAGAGTCTCCGTGCCCAGTACTATATGTGGTAACCGGGGATCGAACCCGGGTCCTTGTGCTTGCAAGTCAGGCAGCAGAACAACTGAGCTAAATCTCTGGCCCAGGTACTATTTTTTTGAGACAGTCTTGTTTTGTAGTTCAGACTGGCCCTGAACCCACTATGTAGATCAGGCTAGACTTGAACTCACAGTCATCCGCCAGCCTCTGCCTCCCCAGTGCTAGGATTACAGGCCTGAGCCATCACACCCAGCTAAGCACAATTTTTTATGTCTGAAAATATTTGTAAAGGAAAAAGGACTAAAATATATTTGACTAACAATTTATAACAGTGTAAATTAAAATTGGACATGATAGTCACCAAAAACAGTTACTAAAGATAATCCACAAGAAGGAAAATACTTACAAACAGTTATTAATATGGATGTGTTGCTTTTGATCTGTAAAGATACCCAGGGTACTAAGAAATAAAATTTGCTGGATGTTTTTACATATAAGAAACCATTTCATATAGTTCATATATTTCTAATAAAATATTGATTCAGTTTTGATTAAATATCTTGGACTATTTATAGAGACAGCTTTGTAGCAGATTTGCCAAAACATTTGTCCTGCATAGAATCTTGTGAAAGTTTATTTTTCCAAGTAGACATTCTTAGATTTTCTTTAAAACCAATCTGTCTCATCTATATTAAAGTTATTTTCATGTTTTCTAATTAAACAATTTTTTCTTATAGTTACAGAAAAATAAAGCTGGCATTAAATGTGCAATGTTTTACAAGTGACTATACAGATCATAAAACTGATGCTTGTAAAATTAATATATTGTACTCATACAAAATATTTTACAATTATATTTCAAAAAACTCCTGTCAAAGAAAGAAAAAATAAAAAACAAAAATGGTGAAAATGTAGCTGTCTTGTTCTGTTTTAATTATCAATATTAGTTTTAAGTATTTCATTTACTCTTATTTTATTTTTAAAATAATGAGTCACTAAAGTAAATATTTGGACAAAGTTATGTGAACTGTCTCCTTGGGTGATTAGTAATTATCATTATCATCATTATAATTGATACTTTTCAGTTACATGTTCAAAAGATAACTTCAGCATATCAACATGAGAAAATGTCTCTAGTATGTGATTTTTCTGAGCGGCACATAAATTGTCATTATATCTTTATCTTCTCATTGTAAGGAAGAGAACCTCAGAAGAAAAAAAAAAAAAGATAGAAAGGGAACTCTAGGTATGTCAACTAAAAACAAATTATCAGAAGAGTTAGAATGTAGATATGTAATCGGCTTTTAAAATTGTAGCCAGATAAAACCTCTTCTTGTTACCATCTAGTTTCTGTAACAGAATCCAGCTAGATTCACAGTGAGCTCGATGAACATATGAGTTATTTTGAGGACATGATTCCTATTTTAGCCACTCATTGAAAGAACTCCACAACATCTCTTGAATTTCTACACGTTTGTATACGACAGCAAGAGTGAGCACTTTAGTAGACAAACCTGAGGATAATCTCTTCACAGCTACTTTGACTCATTCCCCCTGCATTGCAGAAGAATCATGCAAAAGTTTTTCTCAAGTGTCACACTTTAGCTCATGCCAGCAAACAGAGCACTTCCAAGTTTATTTCTGAAATCTCTCCACCTTTTTTACTGAGTACTATTCAGTTTGATTGCTTTTTTTTTTTTTTTTAAGTTTGTGAAATTCTTCAACGGCCATCTCTGCTCCATATCACCAGGGATACTTCAGTTAAATGGGCGCAACAGCTCAAAATCACCTGCACTCTCAATTTTCTAGCCCTGTGAGGAATCAAAAACATTTTTCTTATTCTGAGACAATCAGTTTTGTAACACATGATGAATTTTTCTTTGCTCTGTTGCAAGTCCTAAGAAGGCAGAGCACTTTTGATGATACACACTTTATTAAAAAGTTACAACTCAGGATCAACCAAATGATGGCAACAAAATAAGGCAAAATAATTGAGAAGGGCACGGTGCTTCTATAATCCTCCTGAGCTTCACCAACCAAGATTTCGTTTTCAAGAAATACAATATATTTCACATATAAATGTATTTAAACCACTACAAAACAACAATACCAGCTCCTTTGTTCACAAGACCTAAATAACTACTACAATATCAGATAAAAAAAATACGTTCATTGGAATAATAGAGACATCAGAGAGATTTTAATACTGCATATTTCGCTACAGTGGTACAGTTACTGAAACATCAGACATAGTTTGTTACATAGTTAATTGAGAAAGTAAAATATTCTGTATGAAAACTCTGCTAAGGTATTTAGTTGATAGATTATCTCTCTAACCTTTGTTCTTGTTTGTGAGAAATATTTTTAAACATGTTTGTAAAATCTATGAACTGACATTCTCATACTCAGTTAAAATGAACAAGACAGACTGATTTTAACACAGAGCAACTTTTTATGCATTCTCACTTTTTTATAGACCACTTGCCTATAAATAGCCCAGGCAACAGAAATTATACTTTTAGAGGCTTACATATACAAACATAATGGTTATTCAAGCAATACACAAATGTTTAGAACAATTTTCTATATAAAGAATGAATATTTAAAACTATGTTTGAAGGTTCATTCATCTGTTTGAAATGAACTATAAGAAAATTTAGAATGATGAATTTCTCTATTCAACTTGCTCAGATAGAATTAGACTGGGAAATTCTGTATATTGTAACTAACAATTCAAAAAAGGTTGAATTTTTGTTATTATCCCAAATTATTGGAAGTTTATGAAATGTAAAAATTATTCGAGATATGCATATGCAATGAATAATGAAAATTGTATTTTACAAAGAGATTACAAAATTAGGACATTACCTTTGTTACTGTAGTATTATTTAATTTAATGCCTTTCATCAGATTTTTATCTGTATTATTGATATTACTTATAGCAAAAAATAAAATACGATCTTGGGTTCAATCAAGGATTTTACCTTGTATTTATCTGTTAAATATCTATAATTTTTAAAATTAGGAATCATTTCCCAGTTATATCTTTGATATTTTTGATAAATTGGAGGTATCTTAAGTATGTCTGGTGTTTCATTTTGTATAAATACAGGTTCACTATTTTTCAGCAGACACACAAGAAATATAATTTATTTTGTTCTTTTCTGAAGATTTAAACAAGAGACAAATAGTTTTCATAATTTTTATTATTGTATTAATGGTTATGTTAAATTCCTCACTCAGTTTAAGTAGTGTCTGATTTCTGCCTTGTAGTATTATCATTCCAATTCAGATTGATTAGAATTTGGAGCATATATTTTTCTGAAGTTGTAGCAAAGATTGATGCTGTCTTTTGTCCCTTATAAAAGAGATAAACAATGATCTGAGAGGACTTTAGGGTCATTACCCACTTAACCATAAATCCTTAAGAATTGTGCAGAAGGTGGTATGTTATGTAATTTTCTCATATTCTGTAATCAGAAAGAAGGTCAGGTGTATTAACAGTGAAATTAGCTCAGAGCATTTCTTGAAGAAAATGAGTTTTTTCTTTTACTTAATTTAACTTCTGTATTCACTATAAAATAGATGGAAATATAGCTTCTAGAGGCTGGTCAGACTGTTAGATACGTGTGCAGGGGCAATGGGAAATAAAGATACAAATCTAGGAGGCACCTGCCTCCACTGGACAGGCTCAAAAATCTCTCCGGTTGACCCAGTTTTTATTAGCAGGCAAAAAGCATAGAGGGAGGAGTCCTACATCATCCATAGAACAGTAATGGTTAAAAAGATATTTTGCAAAGTAGAGAATAGTTTAAAATTTTACAAAGACAGTATGTGAAAAGGGAACAGGTCATTCCTTATACCTAGATGCCTGCCCATGTTAATAAGGAATTAGCATCCTTCACATTGTCTTCAGAAGTTAACCTGCAAGGGCAGTTTTGTGATTCTGAGCATTCCCCCACACAGTCAGAAATCACAAAGCAGTCTGCATATTGTTCTGTTTTCCAAGGCAGGTCAGATCAGCCTTGGGACCATGGAGGTATAAGCTGCACAATCTGATCCCTGATAATTCTTCACATAGCTTGATTTCAGATATTTATTCTTTTTTGTTTTTGTAACTGTAGAAGTTGATATAGTGTGACTTGAGTTCATAGAGCTTGGAGGTATTGTCAGGTTTTGTTTCTCCAGAAACATAGAAAAAGCAAGAGACACACAAATTTCTGTAGCTAATCCAGGATAAAATCCAAAATGGGCTTTGAGATAATTCCATGGATTAAGTAGATCAAGAGTATTAGCAAATTTATTCCAATCTTAAATTTGTTCATCAAAATTTTAAGTTTGTTGAGACATAGATAATACATTTTTTAAAGCTTTCAGATCCATGGGTGTATTATGTGTAGCACCTTGAATGTGCATTTTGATACATTTCCAAGGATGGAAGAATTGATTATACATTAGAAGAGTTATACAATGCAATACTGATTATTAAATAAGATCAAAATCCTTGTTATAATTGGAGATTTTTATCTGATCCCCTATGCATAGAGCAGTAATTTCTAAAACAATAATTTGTGTTTCTAATTTTGCTTAGATGACTGTATAGTCCAGGCCATATCCATAGTTATAATTATCTAAAAAATGATCAGTCTATATACAGTGCACAAAAAACACAGAGGATACTGTTAACACTATAATTCAACAACACCAGAAGAATAATTCCAACAAAAATCAATCCTAACATTTTCACAAAATGAACATAGGCTTTTATACAGTGCAAAAAAAACTGTAATCATCACTGCTGCAAATGCATTTGCTGGAGAATGCGGAAGACCTTGACTTGTCACCAATGTTTCATTTTTGGGGTTATTTTCTTCAATTGTTCCCATGTTATGGCTTTTCCCACCTGCAGAGTTGTTAGTGGCTGAGCAGTCATTGGACTGGTTGTCTCCTCCAGTTTGATCAGTAAAAAGGCTTTCACTGGTGGGCTAGATGATAGCCAGCTCGACCATGGGACTGGAATATTCCTGTCTCCATGTTTACATATACTAGGATAGTACCCAGAGTGGTGTTCTCCCTTCTGTTAACGCACAGGCATATCCTTTCCCCCATGGTAATAATTGCATTGGGCCATCCCATATTCCTGTTTGGATATTGTTTGATAAAGGTCATGTTCTAGGTATGTCAAAGATCTGTCCTTTTGTCAGTGGAGTTTGGATGGAATATATATTCTTTCTACAAGTGGGACAAAAATTTCAAAGTAAAGGTAACAAGATCTATTTGAGCTTGAGAAGGCAGCCATATTTTCCATTTTTGTTTTTTGTAACTATTTTTAAGGAGAGATGGGCATACTGAACTATTGCTGCCTTTTGGGTTATAAGGAATATCTGAAAAATGTTTATTATGCCAGAGGTGAAAAAAAGATAACATATGAAGGACTATTATCAGTTTTAATTGTATATATGACTCGTAGCACCCCAGTACAAAGACAATGTTATTAAATATGTCTCACTTTTTTGTCACCATGGTAGGTGGAATTGATCATTTGTGAGCTGGTATCTATAGAGAGAAGAACATACTGTAATCACACAAATGATGGAATATGAGTAATGTCAATTGGCTAAATTGTATTTTCTTGAATATCTTGAGGACTGGACAAGTGATCAATTGGCAGGCAGGAATAATAAAATAAGTTCTGTAGGTTATGAACAAGACAACAGAAAATCTTTTTTTAGAGTTCTATTATTTTGATGGAGATATGCACATGATTTTCTCATCAAGCAAAAGGAAGCAATGGAAGGCACCAAAGAATTAGCTTTTGACTACCATAGGCCAAGGTCCCAGTAAATTAGAATGAGAACTGGTACATGCATTTGAGCAGGAAGCTGAAGGATTCTGATCACCCATTGCAACCTGAGAAACAAATTGAAGAAAGGGGAATCCAAGATGGCTGTCAAAGAAGCACTTTCTAGCCATTGGGTAAGAAGCTCTGCACACTCTGAGTCACTCATAGTATTTATTGGTTTCAGTTTACTAAATTCTATATTTAAACAATAGCAGTTGCTTTTGATCTTTGGGCTGAAAGCGAAGAGGTCATGATAACAGGCTGAAAGTTCTCACTGCCTTTTCTGTAGAGGAACCGTGTGTCAAATCAGTCTGGAAATCAGAAGATGGTGTAACTCGATAAATTAAACAAGGATGTGTGAGAAAGAATTGAAAGATGAGGTCAATGTAAAAATGATTAATAATTTGATATCTAAATCCATGAAAGGAATTTGCCAATAAGTGGCTTGTTATAACAAAGTTGAACACTGAGTCTGTTCTAAAGCCTGTTCTAAGGTAAGTGTTTGACTAAAGAAGGAATATTGCCAGTCAGCTGATTGTGAGGCTTTTTTAGGTGCCATGATTTTTGTTATTATTATGTCTAAGTCCCAACAGGTTCCAATCTTTCAGCACATAACAAGAGCTAAAAGTCCAACCAAGAGCTTTATTATCCAGCTGGGGGCCATCCTTCCCTGTAGAAGAAGGTGTCCACTTAGATTAATGCACAGTATTTAAAGGCAAAATCTACCCCCCCACTTGTTGTTAAGAGGGTTCTGTGGAGAAGCGATTAGATCCTTCTATTGTTAAAGTGCAGAAGCGAGTCTTTGCAGAAGCCAATGGCAATGATTAGATCACTGGTTGCTATAGAATAGTTTATTTTTTAAAAACCTTACAATCTGTGGCTGCTCTCATTGGTTGGGTGGACAGTTCCAAGGAAATAAGCACCAAGTTAATAGGGAGGTTACAGGACACAAAGTGTAAGTTTTAACAAAATGGGTATTTTTATGTCAAGTTGGGTTTCATATTACTTTCCTAGGGTACACCTGTAAAGGTTTCACTATTTGATTACAGAAATTCTGCTGTTCAATAGAGAATAACTGGGAAATAAAAAATTGTCTTAAGAGTCCATAAGGGACTGAGGGGGTATTTAAAGAACATAGAGTGAGAGGTCAGTGATCATTGACCTGTTTTGCTTTCCACTCTTATAGCATTTTTTCTACTAATTGTGGTTTGTGCTGTTCTTCAAAAATTAATGGTCAATAATTAATCTGAAGGTCACTTGTAGTGTATTAAAGAGAAGCTTTAATTGATATATGGCAATAACTAATTTAGGTTGAATCCAATAAGAATTTCCTAATGATTTCTGAAAATCATGTAAAGTCAGTAAATAATTTTTTCTTTTTATTTTTTAAGATCTCACTGTGCATTCTCTAAGCAAATTTCCTAAGCAGAAATAAGGGGTAGAGGTTTATACCTTGTCAAGAGCTGTGCCAAGGCTGTAACTTTTAAGGAACCCCTTTAATATAGCAAACAAAGGATGTAGCTATTCCTTTGATGTCCCTCCCAAAAAAGTATTATCCATAAAATAAATAATATAAGCTTCATAATATTTTTGTCAGGCAGTTTGCAAGGCTTGGCTTGAAAATTGCTGACACAAAGTGGGGCTATTTATCATTCACTAAAGCACTTGTTTACAAGTTCTTTAAAGTTAATGTATGGCATAGAGAAAGAAAAAAACATAGGTGATCAGGAAGTTGTAAAGGGACTGTAAAAAGCAATCTCTAAAGTCAAGAATGATCAGGGGGATTCTGGGACGATGGATGAACGGTAAAAGCTGGAAACTATTGCCTCTCTATAAATTGTATTTAAGCCAGAAAACAGCTGTGGGGGGGTGGGGAGGGGATGATCAATTGTCAAGCTCAGAAAATGACTGTGGAAGACAGGAATAGTACTAGTGACACCTGTAATACTTTGAGGCAAATCTAGTCCTACTAGACAACAACCATAACAGATGCACTGATGTCAGTGTCCAACAGCCCTGAAAATATTTTCCTTACATTTACATAAATTTTCCTTCACCTCCCTGTCATATATAAGAAGTTAATTTGAGATAATGCCACAATCTTCTTTTTTCTCATGTTTTCTGTACTTCATTGAAGGGAGCTTTGTCCCAGGAAGAAGAATCAATTGAGCAATGTAATCACTTGTTTCAAAAGCCAAAATAAACATAAAAAGTGTAATGACCTGGATTTTTCCTTTATAATCAGAATCCACCACCCCACCTCAAACTTGCAGGTTGAAAATACATTTATTCATAATCAATCTAACTGTTCCTTCAGGTTGTGGTCCCCATACTGCAGAGGGAATTTATCCTCCAATCAATGTCACCCTTTGGGCTTCAGAAGATCTAGTCCCACAATTCCTAGTGTTCTGAGGGTGAAGGAAGTAGTATTCCACTGGAACCCAAGGTGGATTGCTGTTCACTGTCCATATTGTTTTTCTCTCTCTGTACTAGAAAGGGCTTTGTTGTTTGAAAGGCCTAGGGCTGGGCCCAATTCCCATTTACTTAGGGGAGGGGCCATTCTAATGAAATTTAGAGTGACAGTGTGTTGCCCAATGATTTCCCTATTTACATTTGGAGCAAAGACAAGGGGATGGATTGGTATCCTCCCCTGTAGAAGGTGAGACCATAGCTCATGACTTATCTGAATTGGTACATTGCTTGTGATTATGCTCTATTTTTCTACAATGGAAACATTCAAAATTGGTGCTTTTGTTCCCTTTGTAAGGTTTAATACAGCGTAGACTAACACTGAGCTCTTATGAGACTCTGTAACCACATCTTGGGAAGCCTTTAAAAAATTCCCAAGAATGTTTGTGCCACCCAACTCCACAATGTTCTATTTGTAACTTGATTTACATTCTCACGAGCCAATACTATGATCTCAATCATCTGTGCATACAGGATCTATCTATGTGGACTGCTTCTTGAAATCTAGAAAAGAATCAAGCATAAAACTCCTGAGAACCCTACAAAATATGTAAAAAGGATTAAACTCTGTTGGGAACATTTCTATCTAATTTTAGGGAAAAACATTTCACAGTTAAATTATGATTAGGCCTAGATTTCCTGCCTAGAAGCCAGCTACAGAACTTCAATATAATAGAATATCTTTTCAAGATCAAAACCCTGTATAAAATTGGAAAAGGGTTTCTATCTCCCTACAGCCCCCACTGGGATTTGTTGTTGGCTGATTTCATGATAGCAGGCATTCTTTCTGGTATGATATAAAATCTGTTGTTTTCATCTACATCTCTTGAATGACTCGTGATGCTGAACATTTCTTCATATTTTCATTTGCTTCTTGTTTTCTTCATCTGAAAATACTTTTTCATTTCAGATGCCCTTCTTTTAATTGAGTCTTTAAATTTAGGGAGGGTCTAATTTGTTGGAGTTCTTTACATATTCTGGGTAGTAGTGCTTTGTCTGAGAAATAACTGGTAATTTTCCCCCCAGATTATAAATTGTCTTTTTGTTCTTTTGGTGGTTTCTTTTGATGTGTAGAAGCTTTTTAATAAGATAAGGTTCAAGTTGTTTATTCTTTGTGATAATTTCTGTGTTACTGAGGTATTGTTTTTAGTCTTTCCCCATGCCAACCTCTCCAAGAGCTCTAAGTTAACTTCCAGAATGTTTAGTATTTTTATTTTAATATTTAGATCTTTAATTTACTTCTATTTTAGTTTATTGCTTTGTGAAAGACATAGTTTGAATGTTTTAAAACATTAGTTTTAATCTTTGGCAGGTTGAAGCACAGTTTTGCAGCACCATTTGTTAAAGAAGCTATCTTTTTTCCAATGAGGGAACATTATGGAACAGCTCCTTGAACATAAACTCTGAATATCTGATTCATTTGTTTGTGCTTAACACCAACCATTCACTACAAATTTAAAAGGACAGTGTTATGAAAAACATGGAGTGATTTTTTTTATCTAAAAAGTTAGTTAAATCTCTACAATTATACCTAGAGAAAATTACAAAAATAATTTCCTTGGGATGTAATCATACCTGACAATTATTTGATGCTAACATATGATTTCATCATTATCCCAATTGATAAGGCTGAAATGCAAGTGCTTTTACAAACTGCTTTATATAGAGAAGTGGCTTTTGCATATTTTGTTGAACATATAGATAATCATTATCACAGTGATCTTCTATTTCAGTTTTTTTTGCCTGATATAAATTGATTCTTCCTGAGGTTACTCGATTTCAGCCATTTCACAGTATCTTCATTTATTTCACTGCTGGCTCCTCTAAGGCCCAAGCAACACTTGGAACCCTTCGGTTAGCTGTTATTGACAACACCCGATCTCTCTGCTAAGAAGTCAGAGTTTCTAGCCATTTTATTTCTGATCAAACACTTTCTTTACAACCTGTTAATATTTTCAGTGACTCCTCATACACTGTTTGTTTGACTCACAGATTGGAAGGAGCTATAGTCCACTCTGTCTTGGAACCTAAATTATTAAACATATTGTTATGATTATAAAAAATGAGAAATAAGTTGTGTCTTATACTGGTACAAATCCCCATTATGGAGTGCAATCATGATGCGTATATGTAATGTATCAATAAAGATTAAAATAAAATAAAATAAAAGGCCACATCATGAAGAACTACTCTTTTTTGTATTGGACATATTCTATCACGTCCAATCTTCCTAGACCACTTTCTTATACAAGCGAATCAGCTTATAAGACTTCTTGCTTGTTTTGATGAGTCTAAGAAATCACACAGCTGTTTTAAAGGCACTACACCATGATTTTCAACTATTTTGAGTTCAAATATACAGATAGGTATGCCCTGTCTTAGCTGCTAGCAGACTCCAAGGTCCATCCCCCACTGGAAACTAACCCTCTAGTCCAAGCCAGGAATATAATATGGCAGATGAAAGAGATGCATGTCCTCCCTTTTGGGAAGTCTTGATTTGCATGTGTTTCTATAGATACATTTCACACCTGACACAGGCCACATGTTGCTCTAGTGAGAAAGGTAACATGTTCAATAACATTGCTTGTACTCCTTTGCTGTCCTGGGAGTTCCCTAAAAATATTAAAACCAACCATAGTCAATCATGTTAGTAAATTTATCTCCAAATTCATTCTTATTTGGCATATTAAACATAATACTGGTACACCATATACTCCACAAAGATAAGCCATACTAGAAAAAGTCTATGTCACTCTTAAATATTGATCACTTAAAAATCAAAAAGAAGTAGCTGCCTTCATTTAAATCTAAATATTTTCTCACTTGATTTTTTTTTAAAATTCTGCATGAGATTTCACACAACTATCTACTATGTTTCACTGTAATACAGATGCTATAGATAAGATCCAGAAACCACAAATCCTTTGGGAATATGTTTAAATAAGCCAAAGAAGTAGCACCATTGTCTTGAAAATTTGGGAGAGAGGTTTTGCTTGTGTACTGATCAACTTTTTAAAATATGGTTTTTGGTGGACTAAGAGCATGTAAAAAGGCAATTTAATACCAAGGTACACATTCAAGTGTATTACAAACAATAACATTAGGACTGTCATGCTAAAATATTGTGTGTAATCTTTAATTTAAAATCCTTTTTCACTTAACATTCTACAGGGACTCAGCCACTAGAATAATCATGACTGGCAATTACAACAGTCTCCTAATAACATTTTTGTTCCATAATGTTGAACATCCAGGAAAAATTATAACAGTTGAATTCATTAATTTTTATTAAAATGCTAATAGTATCGATCTTCTGGGTATTTGAAAACCAAAGTTTAGAGACCAGAACTAGAAAGGTTATTGGACTAAGAAGACAGGCAATATATCAAACCTGGCCCTCCAAGGTCAACAACAATGATAGAAAGATCCAAAACATGAGGAAACTCTCCACAAGCAATCAGTGCCACATACCACAGTGCTAGATGTGGTGGCTCATGCCTGTAATCCCAGCACTCAGGAGGTAGAGGCAGAAAGATTGCTGTGAGTTCGAGGCTCACCTGGGCTAAACAGTGAGTTCAGGGCCTGCTTGAACTACAAAGAAAGACCCTGTCTCAAACAACAACAACAACAACAACAACAACAACAACAACAACAAACAATTGAGAAGCATGGGGGAAGGAGTCCTGCATCATTCCTGGAAGAGAGAGTGTTGAAAGATATTTTATAAAATATGAGACATGTTAAAATTTTACAAGGGAAGTATATGAAAAAGGAACAAGTTTTCCTTCAACCTAGATGTCTCCCCAAATTAACAAGAATTAGCATCCTTTACATTGTTCTCTGCAGATGTCACTTTGCCTCAAGAGTACTGTGAGGACACTCATTCCTTACACATCCAGAAATCACACAGCCTGGTACATAGTTTTCTTTTTCCCAAAGCAGATCACATCAACCTCTGGACTGAGCAGTGCAAGTTACACAGTCTGGTCCCTGATAATTTCTCACACACTCTGGTCCCCAGCAATATCAGATCAATGTCAAATGATGGATGACATTAAATGGCTGCTCTGGTGAATTTATCAATGACAAAATTATAGTAGGACTCATTAGTAGAAATAATAAATCACTTTTGATATAAAACTGCTTTAATTTATATAAAATGAAATGAATGAACAATATTACCATATATATTCTTCAGTATCATTTCTGTCCTCACATATTCTGTCCTCACATTTCTGTCCTTCATATCTTCATAAAAAAGAAGAGATCTGCACTCAGTCATGAGAAGAAAAGGTTAGCGTTTCACCAGTCAAGCAAACTGATGTAGAGCAGGACAAAGGAATAATGAAGTGTTGTCTTTATGCTTGATGAAAAAGAAAGGAAACAAATGTTACACGTGGTAACATCTAACAACATCTAAAAAGTGGTAATGTCTACTCCTAGAAAACTCAAATCATGTAATAATACCTGGAATGAGAGTTCCAATAAAATAATCATGAAAAATAGAACAGACTCATAGCTATGTCTTTTTAATAATGGTATGGAATGTGATAAAACTGCTTAAAAATTCATGTAAGAGTCCAAGAAAAGGCACACTTGTTAGTGTGTGCTAATGGAAATGTGCCAAAATAAATGTGCTGAAAATGATCTGATGGAGTGTTTGTGTTTGTTAGACGACATGTCATACATACCTTAGCCGTATTTTTGATGTTGAGGAGACATTAGACTCACTAACACATCTGACGTCTTGATAACTAATGGAGTCAGGAATAACACACATGCATCATGTGGTAAGACTTCAGAAAAATTAAAACCAAATTCATGCTGTCACACTCATTTGATATGGCTGTTATTCCTACTTTTGACAAAATTTGTAGAAACTCTTTCATATGGAAATCAAGAAATAATTTGCTGGTGTTACTATACAATGAAAGAGAATCACCTTTTGTTTTTAAAAAAAAAAAAAAAAGTAGGGGCTGGGGATTTAGCTCAGTGGTTCCAGCTCCTGTCTTGCAAGTGCAAGGGCCTGGGTTCGATTCCCCAGCAACCACATACAATACTGCACGGGGAGACAGCAATCAGTACCACATACCACAGTGCCAGGCATGGTGGCTCCCACCTGTAATCCCAGCACTCGAGAGGCAGAGGCAGGAGGATTGCTGTGATGTGAGTTTGAGGCTGAGCTCAGGGCCAACCTGAATTACAAAGCAAGACCCTGTCTCAAAAAAAAAAAAAAAAAAAAAAAAAAAAAAAAAAAAAAAAAAGTAGAAGCAGCATATTATCCATTGGCCACCATTCTCTCTCCTACTCCACATTATTTAAGCATTTATATCACAGTAAATCCAGAAGTGAGAAAATGAATAAAAGCATGTGTATAGCTGAGCAAATAAAAATACAGAACATCAAAATTAGTTATTTTTAAATATTACTGTCTTAGTGGGCAGTAGATGTTATGGAAATATATCATAGATTAGATGTTTAGTAAATACATCTATACTAAGGCACTTTAGTAAATTTACAAGTAAAATTGAAAAAAAAAATATATGCAGGGACAAAGTCCAGAGAAAATATGGTATGTTTAGAGTCTTCTATCATTGGAGGCACTCACACATGCCCAAGGCCTCCACAAAGGTGTGTGAGAGTATGGTGTAGAGACTGTGTCCATGGATTTTACTGGGGCCTGGTCATAGAAGTATTCACTGCCTAGCACAAGTCACATATCAAAACTCCAATAGGAGGCAAAGGAAGGCACTGTGCATTGTGGGAATTTTGCCAGATTCTGTTTCCAGTTATAGTCAGAGACTAATCACTCTAGGGACAGCAATCTAAGGTTTAAGAGAGATAAGGCAGTGTCATGAAAATTAGTGACAACAGACAGGAAGTACAATATTGGGATATAAGACATGGTGTCTTATCAGGAATCTTCAACAGGGCATACACTAGTCAGGCACTACGTGTAGCTTCCCATCAATTTGGTCCTAGAATTCCAGTCTTTTTAAGTAATTCATTTCAATGGTTGCAATAGTGTGTGTTTTAAAAAGACAATTCAATGTAAAAAATGTTAAAATGAGATAGTGTTTCAGAAGTGCAAGAATGTGAAATAAATTGATGTAATAGAACATGGAAATTAAGAGGATGAGCAGAGCACAAGCTTTCTAAATATTGCTGTGGTCAAATTTCATTTTGAAGGCAAAAACCTACTCTCTGTCATTCTGTTCCAGATGCCAAACTTTTTTGTTAGTAGCTTTAATCACCTAAATGGATTTACAACACCTCTTAGCCTGTGTGTCAAAACTAATCCTTCATTTTATTTTACCCTCTAATAAATTTACAGGATTATCTAACTATTAGTGGATTATAGTTTGCTGTCATGTGAGGAATTTTCATAGTTATTTTGAGATAGCATATAAAGTAGCTAAGTGCATAATCTTTTCTAGTTAAAAATAGATAATAAACCAGAAAATTTTTACTGGTTTGATCTTAATAAGGATTACTTTTTTTTCCCCAGTATGGAACATTTTGCAGCTAGGAGAAAGCTACTGGTCCTTTCAGCTCTGTTTAGCTCACTTGTCTATTTTCTTTTCTCTTAGGTCCTTGTTGAATTAACAGTGGTTACATATATAACAAGATAACAAAACAAATCCTGTCCTGACTCCTAGATACCATCTCTCCTTACAAATCATTGGCCAGATCTGCATTATTAAGTCAGGAAAGAAGGATTCTTTGTTCCACTGGGGAATTCTTGGACAAATCACTACACACATCATCATCACACATAGTAAAAGGGGGTGATTGAATGAATGGAAAATGTTGCAATATTAATTTGATGTCTACTTTTACTATGGCCCTGATGTTCTACATATGTAAGGAAAAAGTTATTTGTTTCAAAGAGAAGTATAATTCAATGTAAATGTTGCTGATTTATCTGATTTTTTGTTATGATTTCACTTCATTTATAAAAGAATTTATTACTTGCATAAACAGTTTATACTATGAGAGGATATATACATTAGCTAATGATTTCTGTATAATCTCAAACACGTATGTGCCTAGAACATGAAAGTCACATAAGTTGTTTTTTTACTACCTGTTTCACACACTTATATATAAAAATTAACCATAAACTCATCAACATTATTAACTATGTCTTATAATACCATATTTAGGGAGAGATAGTGTTAAGTAACATTTGGAGTATCATATGGAAATAATAAATATTTAACCAATATATAAGCTTTTATCTCCTTCATGTAAAATACATTAAACATTAATAAGAAAAATATAAACTCTTTTTTATTGTCTAGTACTAAGTAGTAGTAGAAGTTTTTATTTCTTTTGAATATTATCTTCATAAACACATATATATCAATAGAACAAGATTAGCAAGCTTTTGGAAAGAAATAGGCATTTGAAGAGTCTGTTTGGCTTTGTGATGAGAACAAAGGCCTAAAATAGAACAAAATATGAAGAACTTGACATTAACAATTCAGCATTAGCAAGGAAAAGGTTCAATTATATTTTGAAATTTTCTCACTATATAATGAATGGAAGATAATTTTGGCACATTTAAGATGGGAAATCAAGTTAACGAAAGAAAATATAAGGCCTGGGTTCATAAAATGTTGGTATAAGGATGAAAATGGAATTTGTTAAGTTTTAAGCCAATGAATATCACAATATCTCATACTTGGTGCAGTTCTATTACTGTGACAATAGTCTGCCTCAATCAGATGTATATTCTTGTATTAATATGAAGTGTACTTTTACTGACATAAGAATAAAGGAAAATCAGTGGGATCAGCTAATGTCATCAAAATAACTATAGATACATCTACTGTTTGACACCCCACCCAAATAAAGACCAGGAAAATGGAAATATAAACACAAACTGATTAAGGTGTTGTAATTAAAGCCAGGAAGGGAATACATTGGGGATCCTAACTACACCATGGCAGCATAAAAATGAGGAAACTACCATTCCTTTGTCTCACAGACAAATACAGGCAATAATTTTATAAATTAAGCCTAGTTTACCTGAGTAAAGAAAACATGTAGATTAGTTAAGCAGAGTAGAGAAGACTAGCAGCTTTCTTCTAACTGTAAAAAGTTTCACAGTGTTGGAAAAAAAGTCTTTATTACTATGGTCAAACCAGTAAAACTTTACCTCTCCGGGACCCACAAGAACTGCTCCTTTCAGGATGAAGGTAAGCAGAAGGCATGGGAGGAATCAGTTTTCACCACGGGTAATCTAATCCCATGTGGACTTAAAATTCTGAGAGCAGTAAAGCCAGTGCATCAAAATAGTGACTTCATTTTCATGCTGTTTATTATTCTTCGCAATACCTAAAATATGGAACCAATTTATATGGATGAATGAATGAAAGAAAAAATAGACTCTGTATACAATGTTATACTATTCACATATAAAAATTGAGTGTACTATCATTTAAAAAAACACAAAGGTTTAGGATGATTATTGTAAATGCAGTACATAGGGAATATTAAGACAGTGTAACAAGATTGCACTCATGTTGGAAACTAAAAATATGTGTTAAAGTAGAAAGTGACAGGGGAGAGACAAGGAAATCAGGGGACAAAAATTATAGGCACAAGGAAAAAATCTCCTTTTCTATTACATAGTAGACTGAATAGAGATAAAAATGTATTATATATTTCAGAAAATCTAGAAGAGAGGATTTTGATGCTTTAATATAAAAATACTGTGCTTAAGGTGGTGAGTATGTTGCTTATACATTTCACATTGAACACATCAAAAAATCATACTATACTCATTGACTATGTATAATCATTACATATGTATTAGAAATAAAATATAAACTCATTCATGATTCAATTACTTTGGATACCTGTTAGAATTAATAAATCTGTTAATATTTGTAATGGATTATTTATTATATTTTGTCATATTTGTAATTTAATAAAGATAACTAAAGTATTAAAACAAACAGTAAAATTATATCAGAATGCATTATTGGATTGAGTTATGACATGATGTTCTTATAAATGATTTGTAAAGAATATTTGTATTCTTATCTTTAAATTTTTATTTTCTGTCATTTTCCATTGTTCTCAGTTCTCCAGGTCAGTCTTCCACCACCTTTTCATAGAATCAAATTAATTTCATGGTGGGTCATAGAGAGATGTACTTAAATATGAATTCAAACTTGCCCTAATGTTCATGCACTGGAGAGGATGTCTGCCTGCTCTCTTACTTGGCTTCTGAGAGATTCCTCATCTCTACTGGTCCAAAGCAACCCCGGGTGACAAAGGTTACTTTTCTTGACAATTTCAAAATAATGTGTGTGAGTAAAAGTAATGCCTGTGTTTTCAAAGTTATCAACTCCACCTATTTAGAGATATGAAGAGTTTCAAACTTACTCACCCTAGTGAATTCCATGGAAGTGAATTTGTTCAAGGAATAATTTGGTGAACTCAGGAGGACATTGTTGGAAAGCTCTTGACTGTTCTTTGATAAAAAGGTAATTAAAGCATCACTCAGCTAGCATGTGTGCCTTTCTCTAATATTCATATTATTTGGATAGGAACAGATTAAGAATAAAAGCACAGAGAGGCCAGCATTAGGAGATTAGAAAAACAGCTTCAACAACTTAAATTAGAACTTTTCTTGGGTAATTTCCTGTGCTTAATCTAACTTCCAGTAATTTTCTCATAAGAAACTCATCTGAATTTTCTTACACAATTTGAGCTGATTTCATTGTTTGATAAAATACACAAATTCAAATATGAACATGACTATTGATAAATATCTGATTTCTAGCAGGTAATATTATAATCTTTGAAAAATCAAGAGAAGAAAAGTACATGCCCAGAAAAATAAAATAAACCCACATTCATGAGGAACAGAAGAAAAGGTGAATAAATATCTCTTGTAATTGATACTTAGTAAGTCATCATATTTATGTCAATTATTTTCATATGTACCTGTCTGTAATTCTGAAAATTACTACTTAAAATCACAATTTTCTATTAGTGCAAAAAATGAAAACATGAATTTAATGTAAAAATATTAATATTCAATTAAGTGAAGCTCATTATTGTGGAAAAAAATTCAAATCCAAGAATCTCAACATTCTATTTAAATGAAATTAATTTAGTGAATTATAAAATATGCACAAATTAACATTTATCAAAGGAAAACAGTTATACAATGGCATATAGTTTTCTTCAGAGTCAGCACAGGATAGATACATCTTTTTTTTTTTTTTCTAGGTTTTTTGAGACAGGGTCTTACTTTGTGGTTCAGGCTGGCCCCGAGCTCAGCCTCAAACTCACATCACAGCAATCCTCCTGCCTCTGCCTCCTGAGTGCTGGGATTACAGGCATGAGCCACCACGCCTGGCATTGTGGTATGTGGATCGGATTGCTGCTGGGCATGAGTCTCCTCGCCCAGTATTGTATGTGGTTACTGGGGAACTGAACCCGGGCCCTTGCGCTTGCAAGACAGATGCCAGAACCACTGAACTAACTCCCGGGCCTCTAGCTACATCTTTTTAAATATGCACAGTATAAACTTTTATTTACTGAACATTTTTCTTCCCATTTTACATAATATTTAGACAAATCACTATGTTGATGTTCTGATCCATACCATTTCAAAAGTGTTTTAAAGAAAAATTACTTTTTTCTCTGTTAATTGGTCAGAACATATGTTAGTAAAGTAAAGTAAGTACTACATAAGATTTTACACTTTATGCAAAACGCATGTATTTATACAATAACCCTCAAAGACATTGCAGACATCCCACTTTATACTCCTATGATTGTGCCTTTGGGAAGACATGAGATCCAAAATGTCTTCCAAGTAGAAAATATTAGACATTAAGTGTTGTTTTAGACAGATGTTGTCACAGATGCAGGGGATGAGGTCTGGCTAAGCAGTTTAGAAATTACTCTCACAGATGAATGGGCTTCAATACCAAACACACTGTCTCTATCCTTGTATTTCTGTGTAACCGACAATGCAAAACCATCTGTCCACTGCAGTAATTTGCCAAGAGCACGACCCTACATACTTTTTGATTTCACTATATTAAAAATAAATTAATAAATTGTACTTCTTAATGGAGTTCATTTTCCTGAAATATTTGAAGTAAAAGATGATTCAAATATCCTGATATAGTCAGTTAAAGAAATAATAAATTATGTGTTCATAAAGTACACGGTTTTGACTCAAATGGAAATAAGGCTGTTTTGCTTAATTTTTTCTACTTTTTAAACAAACATGTGCTTCATTTTTTGAGCAGTTTTACATTTATGGAGAAAAAGAGCAGAAATTAGAGTATATCCCCAGTATTATCTCCCTACTCCTAGATCTCCCTGCTAAAATTGTCTTGCCCTGGGGCATTCCACTGGTCATTGAACCAGTATTGATACATTATTTTAACAATCATCTACAGATTACTTAAAATTCACTCTTTGTGTTGTAAATACCTACAAATTTTGAGAAATTAATGTAATACTGTCACCATTACAGATCATAAAACATCAAATTATTATAGTATCACAGAATTTTAAACAATTTGTATACCATAGCCATTCAGTGAAAAATCTTTCACAATTCCTCTTCTCCCTACACATCTCAACACCTTGGGAATGACTGATATTTACATAATCACTCTTGGTTTCCCTTCCTCAAAATTCCACACAATTTGTAGCCTTAAATATGTAAGCTTTTTGTGCTGCAGTATTCATTTAAATTTCTTACGTATATTTTGGTGGCTTGAACATACATTACTTTTATGTTTGCATTTTCACTGGATAGACTAATGAAGCTTCTATGATTCAAAACTTATGTTTAAAATTCAGTGACAACATGGTAGAATTGACAGGGGGTGTTTTGAGAATTTGCTCTTAAGAGAAGACTCCTCATGAATGAAATCCAATGCCTTGAGTTCTTAATGGAGACAGCCCCACACTACTTCTGAAGTATATAGCTTCAAGGTACCACCCTGGAGCCTGGGAGGACCCATTGTCAAAAACAGAACCCATTACTGCCTCAATCTTACCATCCAGGGACAAGAAATTGAGTACAAAAACTGATTTTTAGGGGTCGGGGTTTAGCTCAGTGGTTCCAGTGCCTGTCTTGGAAGCTCAAGGACCTGAGTTTCATCCCAAATAACCATATACCACAGTGCAGGGTGTGGTGGCTCATGTCTGTAATCGCAGCACACTCAGGAGGCAGGGCAGGAGGATTGCTGAGTTCGAGGTTGTGTTTAGGGCCAGCCTAAACTACAAAGTGGGACCTTGTCTCAAAATACTAAATAAATAAATAAATAAAAACAAGCACAAAAATGGTATTTAATTTTTCTGAAACTAAAAGTAAGATATTTACCATATCAAGAAATAGACTTAAAATGTGTGCTTTAGTAAAGTTTCTGTATCAATTCATGGTTCCTAAAAATGAGAAAATGTACATAGCCTGAAAAAAATAGATGAAGAGATGGCAATATCTACCCCTCAGAAGAAAACAAATAGTTACTGAGGTGATAACAAGATTGAAATAGCAATAGGGACTGTAGCTTGAAGGAATCTGTGAAGGATCTAAGTTGATAATTGAGGAATAGCTGAAGTTGGGAATATGCAATAATTTCTCCTGATTCTATTAATTTTGCATGAAGAAATACAAGAGTGGGCTGGAGATTTAACTCAGTGGTTCCAGTGCCTGTCTTGCAAGCATAAGGGCCCAAGTTCAATCCCCCAGTAACCACATACAATCCCAGGCGTGGAGACTCACACCAAGCAGCAATCAGTACCACATACCACAGTGTCAGACATGGTGCCTCACACCTGTAATCCCAGCATTCGGGAGGCAGAGGCAGGAGAATTGCAGTGAGGTGAGTTTGAGGCTGAGCTCAGGGCCAGCCTGAAGTACAAAGCGAGACCCTGTCTCAAAAAAAAAAAAAAAAAAAAGAAATACAAGAGTGAGTTAACTGAGTATCTCTTAAAGTCTTTCAAAGTGGCACTGATTTCTGTCATTCATTTAGTATGTGGCACTCTAAGATCTCCTAGGTTTGCCATGAAAGTTTTAAGACTTCTTGACTTTAGGCACATTTTAATTTTTGTTCTATGTGAAATGCAAGAGTCTTTGTGACAATCTACTGTGTGCTATATAAATATATTTAGACAATTTACATAGAGACTGAAGAAATAACTTCAGCACGACTCTGTAGAATATCTGGGCAAATTGTGATACTGAGTTGGGCCAAGAATCCACACACTCCTTTTTCAATGTAGATGTTAATTTCATTGTGGTTTACCAAGTATATTTGTTAGATAATATTAAGAGAGATTTCTAATCACTTCATTCTTTCTGGCATATATTACTCTGTATTTTGATAGAAATACCTACCAGATATGCTCTTGGTAGCACTGTAGGAGCTCTGCACCAAAAAATGCTGTCTTACACAGTTGGGCTCTGATCTGAGACCTGATTCAAGTCCACTTGAGTCTAAAGATTGAGCTAGATATTATGAAAACCCATTGTAATACAATCCATTTTTGGTATTTTATTTGTCTCTTTTGTTTTCTATAACACTGAGATCTACTGGCTTTTGCTATAAATACGTAAAAGTCTAGGAGCTTAATTTGCTCTTTTAACAGTAATCATCATCCCAGAGATTCTGCCTCCCATGTTTCAGATGACTGGTTGTTCCCACCAGTTGTATTTTCCTCAATTTTTTCATAGATCGTCTTTGTTTACAAATTTCAAGTAGCTATTGAAATAAGATAGAAAATGTATAAAAGGATACTGTCCAAATTAATATTGTTTCTGTATCAGCATAATGCCACGTATTCATTATATTCTCCTACATGCTACAATGTTATCCTTTCAAAATATATTTCCAGTTATGTCCTCATGTTTCCTGTAGTATGCAGACTTTTGGTGAATAATGATATTCCTCTTTCAAGCACTGTTATGGGTAATTAGGTCACTGAAAAAGCTGAACTGACTCATGCTTTAAAACCAATCAGTGGACAAATGTGAAGAGCTGTAGATTGATATCATTATACAAAGATGATTTAATCAAAGTAAGAGCAGCTAAGAAGCATATGAAGAAATGCTCAACATCATTAGTCATTCGAGTGATTCAAATGAAAACAACACTGAAATTACATCTCACTCCACAAAGAATGGCTGCCATTTCAGAATTAGTCAGCAGCAAATGTTGGCGAGGCTACAGAGAAGAAGGAACCCTTCTCCACTGTTGGTGGGACTGTAGACTCATACAACCCCTGTGGAGATCAGTTTGGAGAATCCTCAAAAAGCTAGGATTGGAGGTCCCATTTGACCCAGCCATTGCCCTGCTAGGTATATACACAAAAGAATTAAAAGACTCATATCACAGTGACATATGTGCACCCATGTTTATAGCAGCCCAATTTGTGATTGCTACATCTTGGAAACAACCCAAATGTGCATTAACTGGAGACTGGATAAAAAAGCTGTGGTTCTTCTACAGAATGGAATATTACTCTGCCATAAAAAATGATAAGTTTGAATCATTTCTACTTAAATGGACATACCTTGAGGATATCCTCATAAGTGAAATAAATAGGTCACAGATAGGTAAATATTGCATCTTTTCTCTGGTATGAGGAAATAAAGGTGTAAATGAGTTCTAGAATTGTATGTTAAATATTGTGAAATAGAAAACACTCAGAGTTAAATAGGGTGAAGGGGGAAAATAATGAGATTATAACAAAAAAGAAAGGAAACAAATTTTATATATATAGGGGAGTGGCAGGGTAGGGCTATGGGGAAAAATGAGAATTAAGTTGTGTGTTATACTGATACAAATCCCCATTGTTGAGTGCAATCATGATATGTATATGCAATGTACCAATAAAGATTTCAATTAAAAATTTAAAAAAGATGATTTAATCAATAAATTATTAGTATTTCCCAGATTAGGGGAGTGTTCTCATCCAGAGATTATCAAGGGATTTCTCTACTCAAACCAAATATTTCAGATTATCTGGCCAATGATTATTACCAAACACATACTGAAAAATGTCTATATTAATTGTATAGAAGACTTATAAATACGGTTTATTGGATTTCAATTATGAGTGTCATATATAGAATAATTTCTCATCTTACTTCACAATAAAGTTAGCTTTCTAACTGCAAGGGATAGGAGTATGGAAATACTCCAGCAGTCACTATGCCTCCTAAATTGTTAGGTGATTGAACTGCAGCTGATGCTTGACATTGTGGGGCTTGACTTGAAATTATTAGCTGCCAGCTAATTCCATAATCATGAAAACTACCATTGCATCTGCATATCTCAAGCTTGTGAAGTTTTACTTAGTCATATTTATTTCCTTCCACATTTAGCCAGTGTCAGTGTATTAACTGTATTAAAGGGAAAATTTCAATAATTGTGATGCTATAAAATGTCAGGTACTAATTCATTCCACCAAACCTCAACAGATTTGTAAATGTCTGACTTGAAAATTATTTTCTAGCACCATCCTTGAATGATATGCTTTTCTTAGGAGCATAGTCTGTGCCTTACCTTGTCCCAAACAAACTGAAAAGCAAGAATCTAAATTCAAGTGGAAATCACAAATAGGGGAGAACAGAAATGAGAAGGGCAAATTAAGTCAATCAAGTCCAGATAAATGAATGAATGTGTTAGTGTCCTCTGTATGAACAGATACAGCAAAATATAAACATATATTTATACATAAATGTGTTTATATTATGATGTGAAGAGATGTATTAGTTTGGCTTACATTATTAAGACTGGGTATTCTCACAATAGCTGTCTGAAAACGAGAGAACTAAGAAAAATCACTTATATTTCAATCAAAGGATGTAGGAGCCTCAGAACAGGGGCCGATGATGCAACCTTAATTTAAGGCCAACAGTCTGGAAACACATGGAGAGTTGCGTGTGCAAGTATGCATTGCAAATGCAGGAAAATCTAGTGTGATGTTATTAAGTAATGACCACAGTGACCTCCATTCTTCCATGCACTGAAGAAGAATTTAGTGTGTGTATACTCACACTCTCTCTCCCTTTATTTCCTGTTCAAGACCCAGCCAACATACTGGATAGTATGAATTGCATTCATCATTCAAGGTGGGTCTTCCCAGTCAGTTCTTTTTTTTTTTTTTTTTAGGTTTTTTGAGACAGGGTCTCACTTTTGTGGTTCAGGCTGGCCCTGAGCTCAGCCTCAAACTCACATCACAGCAATCCTCCTGCCTCTGCCACCCAAGTGCTGGGGTTACAGGTGTGAGCCACCATGCCTGGCGCTGTGGTATGTGGTACTGGTTGCTGCTGGGGTGAATCTCCACGCCCAGTATTGTTATGTGGTTACTGGAGATTGAACCCGGGTCCTTGCACTTGCAAGACAGGCGCCGGAACCACTGAGCTAAATCCCCAGCCCTTCCCAGTCAGTTCTGACCCACACACATGCCAACTGTCTTGAAAAGCACCCTCACAAGCATACTTCATTTTTTTTTTGAATTTGAATCTTTTTTGGTGTATTATATATACACATCATGATTGCACACAACAATGAGAATTTGTACCAGTACATGACACAACTTAATTCTTATTTTTTCTCATGTCCTTCTTTGTTTCACCATTTTCCATGTGCCTGGTAACATGGGATTGATAACTAAGGTCAATCACCACAAAAAGCATGCTAACACTATGGAAAATTAGTGTTCTATGTTGTTAGGAATCTCTATGGAAGAGATTAAGAATTGTATCATGACAAATTTCTCTCATTTATCAGTTAAGGGAATTTTTTAGAACACTTTGGAACAGCTGTCTTTTCTCATTCATCTGCTAAGCTGAAACCATCAATATATGTGAGGATAGTAACAAACAAGAGTGAATGAGCTTTTAAAAGCTTTTAATTTACCTGAAAGTGTAGTTTATGATAGAGTAATATTTTGCTTAAGGATATTGATAATCAATGCACCATTAAATGTATTATGTGGGGTTTTCTAGAGGGACAGAATCAGTTGAAAACATAAATAATGATATGAAGGAATTTATTAGATAGGCTTACAGGAATAGAAGTGAGAGAGTCCATATTAGGTGCTAAATGTATTTATTGTCAGACTACTACATAATAACTAAATAACATGCTTTGACATTGCCTTAAATTTAGAATAATATTAAGATTTGAAACTTTTAAAATTTAGTTTTTTATAAAGTTTGTTTCCTACTAAATGTGTTCATAGAAACCAATTTTATTCGAACAACTGAAAATTATTAAATTTTAAAACCAGCTCATTTTCTAGTCCAAATAAATTTGAAATTGTGCTCATAACATTATGATATCTTAAATAGAGGTAAGATAATGTGGTTTTATGAAGCTTCTTTATAAATAAATTCAAATATGGACATATCTGTCTGTGTGTGTGTGTGTGTGTGTGTGTGTGTGTGTGTGTGTGTGTGTGGTGCTTTCATTGCAACATTTCACATTATCTGAGAAAATAATGACATGGTGAAGCTAAAGATTGACAAGTGAGGTATGAACAAAATTACACCAAACAAATTTTAATCCTTTAAGTAAATTTTAGTGTATCGAAGCCAATACTTTTCAAAATAAATTTTTGACATAAAATTACCTTGCTTTATTAACTTAAAAAATGTTGCTAAGATGCTGTATATTAACTGGTGGGGGAAATCCACATCTTTCATGTAAAGAAGATGAAGGATAAACACCTAGCTTCTCAAGTTTTGACCAATGCTAGTTGGGGATACTGAGAAAGGAGATGTGGAGAGACGTGCCCTCTTTAGGTAAGGTTGTACAGAGAAGAGCCTTAATACACAGTAGGGTTCAATTCTCCTTTTTTTGCAATTGTGGAAGTTATCAAAGCTGGCACTCTCTTGGTGGGAATTGTAACAAGCTCCTTTCAGACAACTCAGAATGAATACACATGTGCGTATGTACCCCTGTATAATTTATATTGACTACATAAATCCTTATTAAAATTAGGGGAGAGAGAAAGCAAGATTCAGGAAGAAAATAAACTGTTTTAAATATGACAAACTGTTTCCATGCCAAGGTACACCCCACGATCCTCTCATCTTTCTTCACCTTCATCGTTTTATTTCTTTATTCCTTCTATTTATATTTCCCTTTCATTCATGACACTAATAGACTTCATGTTTTCTTCACCTGATCTTTTACTTCAGTTCAGCTATCATTTTTTATTGTCTTATCTGTTGTGACTTTAAATCATCAGGCCTTTAGAAAAAAGCTTTGTCTCATGCTTGTTTGCAGTACACAATGATTTCATTCACTGGGGGAAATTGGTACGTGTACATACAACACTGCCATTCATTTTTTCCCCCATCCACCTTTCTTTTATTTTTCCAGAATCAGGTTAATTTATTTATTATTTTAGATTTTATAAAATTAATTATCATATATACAAATTGAAAACAGGACTAATAGTCCAAAGAACATATAACTCTGACGGCTACTCATTGTATTTTGTCAATCCTTTTGTGGCTTCATCCATTCATTGACCTGTGCTCAGAAAATTCTCATCTCTTTTCAGACTCCATATGGGCTTTTTTTTTCTCCTTTTTTTTCTTTCAAGTTTCATAATGATATTTGTCATTAATATAGCTTATCTCCAGGATGAACTCAAGATTTTTGACTCAATTACTTCTACAAAGTTGTTTTTCTTTTCTACCTTCTCCAATAAAGTCACATTAATAAGTTCACAACTTTGGGACAAGGAAAACTATTCAACAAACTAAACTACTTGTATGAAGTGAATATTCAAGGGATTATTTAAAGTGATTCCTTCCATAAATGGATCTATGTGAGAGCTGAAAATTAAAAAAAAAAAACAACCTAGTAATATATTTGCATCATCATAATTCATATAAATATGATATAATACACTGTGCATATATATGTAGCTTGCTAAAAATTATATCTATCCAAAATAAAATGGGATAATAATGTACACATTTATGTATTTAAGGAAATTCTACATATTTTATATACAAATAGATATAATGTGTATTTTATTTATATTATGTGTAATATACAAATTAATCATTAAAACTATATAAATATTTACAAAATTGTAGTGTTATATGAAATAGTATAATATAGTATACTATATTATTTAAATACAAATAAATTTAGAATTTTAAAAGTTTATTTACTCTCAGGATGTTCAATTAAGTTACCACAGGGAGATATGGGTTTTTAAGATTTATCTGTGATTAAGGCAAAAGTGAAAATACAGCAATAATTTGGGGGTGCTTTAAAAATTACTTTTATTAGGTTATTTTCAAAATATTATACGTAGTGTTGAGTTTTAACATTACTTTAAATATTAATATTTTAATTCCTTACATTTGTACAAATAAAACTATCTGAGGCTGCAATATACAGTGTGTAACTATAATGGACAATAAATGCAATTTTTATAATTCTCATTGCTTTCAAATATATACCTTGATAACTTTCATTGGTTTATAAAATTTTGATAAACTTTATCATCACTTTTTTCTTTTTCCTTTCTAAATATTAAAACATAAATAAAGCTTTTGTCATGACTTTTTAACTATCCTTATATTTCATTTCTCTATTTTATAGTAATTTTTTCCTCATTTTTTCTTTCCATTTGAAAATTGTGTATTTTATTGCAATGCATACCTTGGATTTTAAATTTTCTTTTCACTATATCAAGAC
>PVIR01017606.1:0-34663 GCA_004026965.1 Petromus typicus | reverse complement strand
AAAAAAAAAAAAAAAAAAAAAAAAGAATAAGGTAAGATATATCTTTCATTGAAACAGAAAAGAATAAACTTTCTAGAAAAATTACTTTTTTGTTTGTTTGTTTTTGAGACAGGGTTTCACTTTGTAGTTCAGGCTGGCCCTTAGCTCATCCTCCAACTCACATCATAGCAATCCTCCTGCCTCTGCCTCCCGAGTGCTGGGATTACAAGCGAGAGCCACCATGCCCGGCATTGTGGTATGTGGTACTGGTTGCTGCTGGGCATGAGTCTCCATGCCCAGTATGGTATGTGGTTACTGGGGATCAAACCCAGGTCCTGGCACTTGCAAGACAGGCTGTGGAACCACTGAGCTAAATCCCCGGCCCAAAAATAACATTTTCAAAGTAAATATAGTTAGAATGAAAATTAGAAATTGGGATTCCTCTTGCCTATCTAGGACAGCCCTTTTATATTTAAAATGAGACAACATATAAAATACGCTCAAAAGTCCTAAATTATTTCAACTTCTTCTAGAGTTCATCTAGAAGAAAAGTGTGCACAACATATATTAAATATATCAAAGCCTAGGACATCTTTCTTTTATAATGGTTTAACCAGTCATTTGGGACAGTCATTTGGGACAATTGTTTCATGAATCATCTCCAGTAACATTTCATATAAATTCAGCCCAAAAATGACTAAGGGGTTGTTGATGACATAAGCCAGACAGACACTTAGGGCTTGTTATGACTCCAAAGCTTCTAACACCAAACGTATCTGTATCCGAAATGCCCTAGGATTTAGAGACTCATTTCTTTATTAGATGTAGTCACAGAAAAATCTCTCACCAAAAGGTCAACGACCTCTCTGGCCAAAAGGCTAATGACCGGCCACTCGCCCAAAGGCATATGACCCCCAAAAGAAGCATGAACACTGATGTGAAACCTGGAAAAGCCAAAACGCAGATGTGACAATTAGTCTCTTGTACGACTACTCAGACTGATGAAAACTGTGTCCTTCAGTAAAATCGCACTTTGCTTTCTGAGCTCTCTGACTTTCCCGGTGGAAAGCCTCTCTGGACCATTTGCCCCGCACTCTCTGCTCCTTCTCTGCAATAAGACGCTTGCTTCTTGACTGGAACAAACACGGAAGCTCTCTCATCATCTAGTGTACTTTTAGCAATTTCATTCAGAGAAAAAGATGCCCTGCTTTTCACAGAGGTCAGTCACCGCCTGAACATGTGCCTGTCAGTTTTAGTCTCCCCCAGAGCAGGAAGGAGGTGGGTAAAAAACAGCAGCAGCTGCCAAATGGGGAGCACAGTGTGAGCCTTTGTTTTTGTGCAGCTTCACTATGAACATCTCTGACCTGTCACTAGGAGAAAACGCAAGGGATGGAGAATTCAAGGATATTTTTAAGTGAGAAGAATGTGTCTTAAAACTAAGACGTTCACTCAAAGTTACTGAGCTTCTAATTCAGGGTACTTTTCATCTAGACTTCGATCATTTTAACTGTCACACTGCAGGTAGAAATGAATTAAATTTGTGTCTCTTTCTCTAAACTCTGTTTACTTATAAGCTTCTCCACTTAGTGATCTCTGTAACTCTAGGCAAGTAACTTAAATTCTCTGAATTTATTTCCTTCGAAATAGAAACATATCATAAAATACATTGCTAGTGAAACTCTGTTCTCTTTGGGATTGTTTAGAAAATTAAATTAGGAGACAATGTCAGACAATATTGTCACTGATACAATAAATATTTTTAAGTGTCCGTTCTCTAACATTAATCTCTAAGTAAAAGATCAAACGTACTGGAATAAGGAAAATGTAGGTTATGGTATGCTTCATCAATGGATTATGGAGGTGGTGGAGCAGGACTCTGTTAACAGTCACATCTCAGACAATTAGGCTTACTTACATAAAAGTTCTGTGCACACTTACAACTCCTGTTAGACTTGGTGATGAACATATGACTTTAAACTGTTCGGACCTTGAGTGCCCTTCCTGTGAACAGCCCTGACCTTCACCAGCTGCTCATGGTAGAAATGCATGTTCATTGTGCTCTCCCCTTCCTCCCTCTCCTTGATTTTTGGCTCAATATTTCAAAATTACCAGAAAAATAAAATACAATGTTTCTTTAATGAATTATATTTAGTAATCCTTATTGATTTCTTGATTGTAAAAATAAAAAGGAATTTGAAACAACCTAAAAGGAAAGATCTGGCTAGGTAATGAACAAGCCATTAACTAAAGAAAAGGGTTTATGTGCAAAGGGTTTGGTATGGCCACAGAGCTTACTAAATAATATCAAAACTAACCCTTTCTCAGAGAGTCTCAAATGAAAACTAGTGACAGAGTGGACTGAAAGAGGCCTTCCTTTAAAAGGATAAAGCCAGAAGAAGGGAAATGCCCCACCACCTTCTCCCAGGAAGATAGATGATGCTATGTATTACCATTTCACAAAACATTTCAAGAGAAGCCTAATTTTTTGCTGACTATCCACTTAGAATACAAATCCAGAAAATCACTGCAAACAAACCATAATAGCACTCTACCATTATCAGTTTGATGTAAAGCACTGATCCTTTTAAGAATCCACTCGGCCTTACTGCACTCAGAAGCAGCCACTTCTCCACCCTTCTTTCCCACAATGTCAGGCTCTTTCTAAAGCCTTTCTGGATTCGAGAGGAGAACCATTATAGAAGGATAAATACATCAGCTAGATGCTCTTTACAAAACATAAATTAATAAAGTCATAATAAAATAAAGTAGCAACCTAAGGCAAAGCCAACTGATCTTCTCTCTATGAATATGGGACATTTAAACATCAAAAACCTATAATATAGCTAGGGCAAGTCAAGTCTTTCCTAAAATATCATGGTTGACACCCACTTCCACAAGACTAAAAATACACAATGTAAGCAAGTTCTTCCAGAAAAAAAGTTACGGCAGTGGTTATTTTTCTCTTCCTTTTTCTATCTTTCCTCATATACTGCAGTGTGGTATTATCAGAAAGGCCAGATTAATTCAGTGGGCAGGGAGGTTCTCTCGCACACATGCTTATCAGTCTCCAGTAAGAAGTTTGTCATTTTGTGCAGTGTGGATATCAGCACTGAGTTACTAGGAGAAAATACTGCCAAGAATAAAACTTTCAAAATAATCCAGTGAATAAGAAGAATGTTATTACAGCCTCAAAAACCATATGTTTAAAAGAAAGCTATAATTGGCCACAGGGTGGGTATTTTTAAAAACTGGAGCATGTCTCTTCTTAGCTAACCTTTGGTGTGAACAGCTTGTTTATTACCTGAAGGCCTGTCTTTTGGTGCTGCTTTTACAGACGCCAACACAACCACAGTAACCATCTTGGTGGCATCTAAATTTTGTAAGGTTAATAATGTCTGTCCTCTGAATGTCTTAAATACAGCTATAACATATAGATTTTAGATAAACAGAAGCTATAAAGAAATTTCAAGTAGTCTATTTTTAAGAACTACATAAATGTACAGGCATACATATTTATAAAAATAATCACGGCATGATGAGAATACCAAGAGAACCCACTGAGAAACAAAATTTAAGGGACACCAAATTTCTCTGCAACTACCATGAATAGTTTTTAAATAAATTACATTAATTAATTCCATACTATATAATAAGTCTATACAACATGTGCCTTGAATATACAGTATTTTAACTTATATTTTTAAAAACTAAATATTAAAGAAACCTAAAAGAGAGAAAATATAACTATTTTGATGGATAAGATTTATCTTACTGATAAAACCCTCACATTCACTATGATTTTTAACTTAAGACTGATATTTTGTGGATTTTTTTGTTTGTAAAATTTACTTTTAGTAATATACAGTAATTTTATGTATTTATGAGGTATATATATGTATATGTATGTATATATGTAATATATATATATATACACACACACACATACCGAGAGAGAGACAGAGAGAGAAAGAGAGAAACAAAGAGAGAGTATGATGGTGTGTGCATGTGTGACATGTCAATACATATGTATGATTTGCATGACTAAAAACTGTGTAGCACAGCAGTACAACTGTGTTTGGCGACAACTGAATATTTCAAAATAGCCAGTAAAGAAGATTTTTGAATGCTCTCAACCCAAAGAAATGACAAATGTTTGACAGGACAGATAGCACTGCATTTTAAAAAAAAAAAAAAATACCAGTACTGCTTCTCTTGACTACTGAGGCTTCTGGTCATCTCTTGAATGTCGTGACCAGCACATGCTGCTCATCTTATTCTGTCCTTGACAGAGATGCAAGGACAAGCTCCATGTCCTGTGCTTTGTGTGTCAAGTCCCACTTGGTGTCCAACCTGACAAGAGAGGTTAGAGTTGCAGAAACTGAAGATTATAGTGCTTCACAACTTGCTCAAAGCACTGAACTATTAAAAAGAGAGCAAGAATAGAAACCTTGCCTTATAACATTCTTTCTCTCATTTTCCACTTGCTTTATTGAGGAATGTTCAACCACTATAAAATGTGTGTATTTAAGGTACACAGCTTGATGGTTTGGAGTACATGTACGCTGTTAAATCATTATACTCATACAAACAGCTGCCACCTTAGCAAGTTCCTAGTACAATACACTATGCAGTACTGATAACGATAGTCACAGTGTTGTTTATTAAATCTGCATAAGTAAAACCCTTTAACTTTTAACTACACCCTCCGCATTTTTGCCCTCTTCTGAGTCCCTGGGGGAAAAAAAGTTATACAGTGTTTTGTGCATATGACTATTAGATTCCATGTGTTCAATGAGATCTTTCACTATTATAACCACAGTTGCATATTATCTCTTTTTATTCATAATTATCACACTGCAACACAAATTCAATTCAGCAAACACTCACTAAGTGCCTACTTCATTTTTTATGACACTTTGCTAGAAAATTGGCAAGTAAATATGACAGTTTTGTTTCAGTCTGCTCATGACCTTCTGAAACACACACAAACACACTTGACTAGCTGTGCCAATGTGGCAACTGTCTTTCCCTTCTATTTAGCTTTCACCCAAATATGCTCAATAGTTTGTTTCCAAAAGCTGCACTGAGATAAACATCAGAACCTTGATATGTGAAAGGGAGGAAGAAATGCAAAAAATACTAAGTGCGTGCTCTATTCAAAGCTGTTTCTTCATCTTTTTGTGTTACATCTACTTCACCGCACTTCCATACAACTCTTGTTTGGTACTGATGTCTTTATAAATCTGAAGAAGACGTTCTCACAGGTTCATCATCTACTCAACAATACAAACATAAATGATGGAAATGGGATTCAAAATCTGTTTTTTGATCTCTTTTTTCCAGTATGTCTCACAAAGAACTTTGCAAAGTGCTCCAAATGCTGTCATCCCACTGACTGTACTGATAAAGGAAAAAGCACTGCGTTCTAGAATAACATCCCAGTAAATATCCTGACCAAAAATTTCTCTATGCTTTCCATCAGAAAGTACTGAAAGCACAGTACTTCTCTGGGGGAGTCAGGTTTTCTTTCTAATCTTCATTGTTTGCTTCAGCATGTTTCAGATTTTCAACACACACAATTCATAGCAAATGGGATATAGTGCCTCGAGCAAGAATTATTCAAAAGCTTTAATCAGAAATTCTGTTCTCATTCTCAGTGCCCTGAAACCACATATCTTCCCTTAATACATTATCTCTAAGTCAATCTATACTGGGCTATCAGTGAGAAAAATAACTTTCACATATCTCCCATTGTGCAAAAACTATGATCTGAAACAGTACACCATTAATGGTGACAGAATAATAAGGCCATTTATATTTTTCTGGTTGGTAATTCATAAAACCAAGTTGCATCGAAGTATTTTTTTTTAGCATTAAGTTCTGCCATATCTGTAGACATATGCTAATGAACAAAATCAACAGATATTTTTGTATAAACAAATCTTATCTTTCAAACCAGAAACAAATTCACAAGTTAAGTCTCTAAATATATTTTTCCAAGCTCATATGATTTAGACCATTGTGTTATTTTAGGAATTATGCTACCAAAAAGAGCAGAGAAAAGAAAAACTGACATTTATTTAAACCTAATAAAAATGTAGTGAATTAAACACATGTGTTTATCTTCATTCTTGCCTGAAACTGGACTTAAATTACAGCCAGGGATTAAAAATTACTAATCTACAATGACAACAAAATAAAGAAAGAAAGCAACACTACAGAAGTGATGGCTACTCATTATCTGAGGGAAAAGAATGGAACAAAATTACCTGAGTAAGCAAAGTACTTGAAACTAACCAGCCAGTAGTTGAAGAACACAGACTCTGGAGGCTCTGGAGACAGAGGGATGAGGTGCAGAGAGCTTCTGACCTCTACCCTGAGTAAAAGAAAGGAGACTCAGAGGATTTTAGAGACTAAATGGGGACAGGATGCCCAGGGGAGACGTGGATGAAAAGTAAAAGGCTAAAATAAAAACGAATATTTAATAAAATCTCCAAACCACGTGGGGCCTGTATCTGTAACAAGACTGGTCCTGTTCACTAGCTAGGCTTTAATTTCCAGCACAGCTCCGAGCTGCCTGCCTACTGGGGAGCAGAAGAAACTGCTCCCCAGAAGCCGAGAGAACCCAGAGAAACACCTTTCAGATACTGATGTTACATGCTGCCAGTAAAAACCTGGCTTCCTAACTGATCACTCTTCAGTGAAAGTCAGCAACCTATACGGGACGGCACAAAATTTTTAATACCTCTTTCTTACATATGATTGGACAGAAAGATTACCCCATATATGAGGAAAGTTCTCTTCATGAAAAAGAAGGATCAAGGCAGCTGAGGGTAATATTCAATGAAAGATAGTGTGTGGGGCAGACAAATAACTTCAAAGAACCAGAATTGCAAACACAAATAATGCAATGAAAATGAGCAAAGAAAAGACCTAGGAAATTAAAATTAAAATGTATGTTATGATAGAACCAAATTATCAATAGACACACACTGCTAAGTAAAGGACACTGGCCAAAGAATAAAAATAAAAAGAGAAGGAAAGTAATTATAATGAAATTAGACAATTGGTGGACACAATTTGACAACCACTTAAGAAATCTAGAGGATAGAAAATGCTCAATGTAAAATAAGGTGAAAGGGGACAATGTGGAGATTGTAACAAAAAAGTAAGGAAACAAATTTTATATATATGGGGCGGTGGTAGGGTGGGTGGGGCTATGGGAAAAAATGAGAATTAAGTTGTGTCTTATACTGGTACAAATCCCCATTATGCAGTGCAATCATGATGTGTATATTTAATGTACCAATAAAGATTTAAAAAAAAATTTAAAAAAAAAAAGAAATCTAGAGAAAAAAAAAAAAAGCAAAAAATAGATAAGCAAAAAGAAAAAAACCAACAAACTTTAAATGAAAAAACAGAGAACACATACCCACATATACAGGACCCAAAGAAAATGAATGAAAAAGAACAAACAGAACTGTTACTAAAGCTTACAATACTAGTGTAAGGCTAGGGTCAAGACAGTTTGGAGATACTGGATTTTTCAAAAAACAAACTTTCTCTTAATGTTTGTGTTTACCATCAGGAAAGGCAAAACCAAAAGGGTAAAAAATCACACTAGAGACCACATGGATGATGTTGGCCCTCACTACCTGGTAATGATCAGTGAAGATTATAGGTCAGTAGGAAAGAGGGCTCAGAGACAAGAGTAAATGAAATTTCTTATAGATTAGGTCATATTCTGTTGGAAGGTATGAAAAATTAAAACAATGTTTAACTCAGAAAAAAAACTAAAAGTAATTATGCAATAAGTAAAAATAATTATAGCTTATTATTTGGTTCTCTCAAGGGCAGTAGGTTCAATGGGATAATAAAGAAGACCCAAAATATTGATTTAATTAAATCCATACATACTATAATTATCTTTAGAGTAGAAGCAAGAATGTATGACATTAAATTTAGTAATTTAAGATATACTGCTTAAAATTATAAAATAACTAAGACCAAGAGAAATTATGTTCTTATTTTTTGTAAAAAACTATAAAACTCAGAACAGGTGTACAGGAGATTAAAAACTGGAAGCTTCTGGTGAGCAAGACTGAAGCAAGAAGAGACTTAGGGGAGAATTCTGATTTTGTATGATGCTACCTACTCTCAATCTTAAAGCAGTGCTTGTTTCTCAAACTATGAGCTACATTTGTTTTCCTAGTTTTTTTTTTTTTTTTTTTTTTTTTTCTTGTGTGTGTGTGTGTGGCACACTTGAGCCCTGTGCTTCCAAGGCAGATGTAGTTGTCTGTTAAATGCATAAATTAATAAAAAAAAAAGAAAAACCTTAATGGATACATTTTAACTGCAATATATTAAATAAAACTCCCTGAAAAATAAAAGTAGACAGCACTTACCTAAAAGGTCAGATAAAAGCTCCATTTTCCTGTTCTTAAGAAATTATTGATTTAAATGTTTATGTGAAAAAAAAGAAAGCAAAGGGGAAAAGTACATACAAAAGAGGTAAAATGCTCATTCAGCTCAGCTGTTAACATTTTTACTCCTTTTTTTACCACATATACACAATGAATCCTGTATTCTCTGATCTTCATGGATATGCCTCTTTGGTTTCTTTTAACTTGTTAAGGTTGTCAGAATATGCGAAGAGTTTTGGATAAGTTCTTTAATAAAAATCATTAAGAACAGTCAGAACTTTTAATCACTTGTAGAAAAATGGATGAAACTTGAGCTCATAATGTAAAGTGAGGGAAAAACAAACACACATGAGCATAAATATCACATAGTCTCCCTTAATACATAAAGTACAAAATAAAAAACATATAATAGGAAAAAAGAGGTTACTATAATCCAGCACAATGTACCTAAAAGTGTACTCTGACTCAGCACAACTGTCTTATGTATTTTACTGTCTATTGGTTTTGTTTTTAATCTGCATATGTGATGATTAAATTTATAAAGTCTTATAAGATAAATCTGATGCTGGCAAAATGAAAGACAAAGGGGGAAAAGGGAAAAAAGAACGGCAATGCACATACACCAATGCCCTACAATGAACGTAATCATTACGTACTGTAAATATGTACTAACAAAAGTAAAAACACACAAAGAATCAGAACTTAAAATGAATCATTTTAAAGCTATTATTTGGCTAACAAAGTTCCTGTGCAGAAATCTCCTGTAAATGTTACATAAAAGGACCAAAGTATAGAAAACAGCATACATTCTGTGATTCTGTTATTGTGTATTCATATATTCTGTCATAAAATACACAAGTATATATTCTGCTATGTTGGGAGCCGTTTCCTACAGTGTCATGGCTGCCCATGCAGTAGAGAAAAAATCAGCCTGATTTCTGGATCAGAGCCCAACATTGTCTACTTTCCTCATGGATAATTACTGTCTTTGCCAGATTAAACTAAGAACCTTCACACACCCTCATACCAGATTAAACTAAGAACCTTTACACACCCTCTTAGCAGATTAAACTAAGAACCTTTACACACCTTCATACCAGATTAAACTAAGAACCTCTACACACCCTCATACCAGGTTAAACTAAGAACCTTCACACACCCTCGTGCTAGATTAAATTAAGAATATTGTCAGTGCACCCCGCCCACTAGTTCTTTCACTAACTTTTTTCTTTTCTGTACATGTCAATGAAGCTAGTCAGCTCAAGGGTGGTACTTAAGAAATGTATAAAAGAAGGCTCTTAAATAAATGCGGCGTTCATTCGGTATTGACTGATGAACCCTTCCAAGTCCCGCTGTCCTACCTTTACTTATTTCTCATCCTATCCCCTTGGCTCAGTCACCCCATTTCTCTGCACGGCGGACACCACCATACCCAGCGGTGAGACCCCGGCACTGGTACATATATTACTGACAGTTTGAGACTGTCAGGAAGAAGTCTCAGGGGAAAAATTCAGATTGTATTCAAACTCTTACATAAATTGACTTATAAGCCATATATGTATAGGTCTTTTCTTCAAAAGTTTATAAAAATGTTAAGTGCCAATTCTTATCACACTCTTACACTGTACAACTTTGAAGAAGAATATAAAGGTTGATCAAGTTAAACAAAGGAGAAAAGGCTTTGGGATCAACCAGGCATGATGGCACACACCTGTAACCCAGCACTGGGGAGGCCGAGACACGAAAATTGCAGCGAGTTCAAGGCTAGCATGGGCTACAGAGTGAGTTCAAGCAAGCCCTGCATCCTCCAAAACTATCAGGATTTGCTGACAATGACATTTGGTGTACTTGTTTCTTTGTAGTGATTTAAAAGTGTGCAAATTTTCTACAAGTAAACATACAAAAATTATTATTAAAAAAAGTAGAAAGATGAAATGCAATCTTATCAGTTCCCTCAGGCACAGTGGAAGTGAAATCAGATGCAGCCTTCTAGAAAAGGAGGAAAGGGACTGAGTACTACATTTAAAGATGGATTTCATGCCAAGCAGATAGAGATTTTTCTAAGGGAAATTGCTGTACATGCACGTATTGCTATTTAAACCTTCATAGACTGTGCCTCTTAATGTTTGACTTGTTTCTCTCTCATCCGTGAATGTGGCATACACTCATATTTGCCTAAGCAACTGTCCCATTATGAAAGTAAATTTTTTTAAAGGGCTATAAATTATAGCATGTGAAGTTTGATAACTTCGATTTGTCTCTTTAGCCTTATCTTCTTTAGGCTTCCTACACTGCTGCAATGTTAAGACAAGAAGAAAAACAAAGCAGTGCCAACCAATAGAAAGATAATATACAGAACTAGTGACACTTGAGCCAAGCAGGCAGAGAGAGCAGTATTTCAGAATAACAAACAACTTCATTTTCAATTTACCAGAGGTTATAGTTCTAAAAATCACAAGTACTTTCCATGGGAAATAAATGCCTTTACAAAGGTCAATGCAGAAAACATAAGCTTTATTGCATGTTTCTGTCCTTTTCTTGGTATATAAAGGAAACATGATAGAAGTTTCTCTCTTTACACCAGTTCTGCAATATAACTAGGTAGAACAATTGCTTTGCTTTCAACCGAGTAAGTAGTTTTGATGTCATGCGGGTCCAGTTTCAACAACAACAAAACCACATTCTTTTAGTGATTCAAACTAAGAAATGGACAAAAGGAGCATGAAACAGAAGAAAATGAAAAACATTTTCCTTTAAACAACAGTAAAAGAAGTGAGAGATATCACAAAACTATCTTCACTACAGATAAATCTAAGGTCTCATATAGAAGTTTTCAGGACAACTTCCTTCCCCAAAGAAGAAACCAGGTTCTTTCAACATCCTGCTTGGGGACGAATTTCTGGAACTCTGCCAATGTTCAAAAGCCCAGAGACTCCCATGGGATCGTTTTACAAAAACAATAGCAGGCTTAATATTTTTCATTAATTAATGGTTTCTAACACTATGCATCTGAATGAGAGTTAAGCAAGGAGAACTCATAGTATGCATTTTAAGCCTGGACTTAATATATTTTAATTTTCTCTTTGGTATTCTCACAAAATATACAGTAAGTCCTCAACTTATAAACACTTAACAGATACAAACAGACCTCACATCAGAAACATTACTAGATGTGAACAGTTTGCGGAGGAAGCTCACGTCTTCTGCAAACTGCACAACTGTGCTGCTGTAAGCTATTCAGCATGATATTATATAAAAGTACAGTGCATTTGGGGACTTACTCTATTTTAGTGGGGATTATTTTAGTGGGGATTTTTTTTTGTGTGCTTTTTATTGTATATTTGTGTCAAAGACAGACAACAAGTCTCACTTTTTCAGGCTTACAAAAGAATCTGACTTACAAACATTTTCCTGGAATGGAATTTATTCTTAAGTCAGAGACTTACTGTATATAACAATCAATAAAACAGGGCCTTAGTGTTTTGGGATCTTTTATCACTAAGTTATACTTTTTAGAGCAATTAGCTTTTCTGGTTCTTAAAATTCATATCTATAAAATGAAGTAATATGCAAATACACTTCAACATCCCTCTTAACTTTCATATTCAGTCACAAAGACATACTGTTCCCTATCTATACAGGATTTTGTCCCTGTTCTCTCCATTAAAATAAGGATTGAAGGATTTAGGGAACATCTGATCAAGTTCTCTGCCATTAGAGAGAACTTTCCCACCTCCCTACTACAGCTCTTTCATGACTACATTTTGAGAGTCACTTCATTTTATAAACAATCTTTATTTAGAATGGAGCCATAACTATTTGTTTATGGTCATGGTGATTTTCAGCCTATGGTGACACAACTGAAATATGAACTGGAGAGCACAGATCATGCAAAATGTGATATGTGTACTAGAAGCTGACACTTGACAGGAAGCATCCATCCTAATTTTCAAGAACTCTGAAATGCTAAGAACCTGTTTGCCTCCCTACCCCACCCCCAGCACGCAGTGCTTATAACCTCAGATAGACAGGCAGAGTGAAAAGCAAGAGACTTGCACACATAGCCAAAGGTAAGACCTTCACCCCTTTCAGTCATTTCTAGTCCTATCCTTTCTCTAATGTACACCAGCTGAGTAAAACCTGATATCCAGATTCTCGAGATAAAAAGAAAAGCTTCCCATCTAGAACATTTATCTAGTTATGCCAGATGATTTATTTTGTCTTTAAAATATATGTTCAATTTTCACTGAGCCACTTAATAAATATCAACTAATATCTACCTAATAATCAAAATTTGGGGTTGAACTTTTTGAAACTTCAATTAAATTTTATAAACACTCCTCACAAAGTATGTTTACATAACGCAAACAACCTTTTGCACCCAACTTTTGTAGTATGTAGAAAGTTAGTCTGAGACTTTATAACACAGTCTCTATAGCTTTTAAGGGAGATGGTTTGTGCAATAATCTTAAATAAAGGTCAATCTTATCCTGTAGAACTGAATGCCAGTGTAACTTTACAGAAAGAATGTCAGATAAGTAGCCACAAGAATCAGTCTCTTCCATTAATTAATTATATCTGTGGTTATGTTCGGGTTTCTTCATTTATTAAAAAGTGAAAAAACAAATGCAGTCTGTAGTGACCTGCAGCAAGAGGCAACAGAAAATGGTTCCCTTATGCCAAAGAATTAAAGATTAGTCTGCAAATATAGTGAGAACCTCCATCTCAAAAATATAAAAAAATAAATCCATGTCATGTCCATTCCATAGGCCACCATAAGAATCAAATGAGCTATTGTTTAAGAGAACATTTTATAAACCTTGGGTAGGCCCATTTCATTAGTAATGGTGGAAAGAGAAAAATTATAGAATGTGACTCTGGGGCTGAGAATATAACTCAGCAGAGCAGTACCTGCCTGGCAAATGTGGGCCCTGAGTTCAATTCCTGGTACTAAAAAATTGAAAGAAAACAGAATCTGATTCAAGAGCAGCAGCAGTGCTACCTATATGCTTACCAGTGATGCCAATTCTCAAACACTGAGCTAGAGCTAAGGAATCAGAATGTGCATTTTGACAAGACCTCCTGATATTCAGGATACGTGGTAAATTTTGGGGGAGCACTGGCATATCTAATTCTCTATGCAAAACCCTAATGACTCTATAAAGGTGACCTCCTTCAGGTAAAGAGATGGAGACCCATAAGGACTACAGACTTTTAGTTTTCATAAACCACGTTGCAAAATGATGGGCGCACAACAGATGTTAGATTTTAAAAATGTTTTTGAAATAGTTCTGTGCTCAAGATAATCTCTGCCTAGCTAATGACAGGCACATCGTTAAATAAGTGAAACATTCTGTAGGGAAGCTTAAAAACTGTTTGACCAGGTCGCTGAAGTCCATAAAGATTTGCAACCTATCATTATGAAGTCATGGAAATACGGTCAGACTATCTTGCTGATTTCTAGACCTTTTCATCCACAAAACGATACAGAATAGAAAGCTGTATTTCTACTTTCCTAAAATATTTTATTGAAATTGAGTCAAATCAGTTGTGAAAATTAGGCTTTCTTGGCTAGTCTCCTTGGCAATCCTTATTTCTGCAAAGTTCCAGACAAAAACAGGGTAGAGCATGTAACATGGAAGAATAAACCAAAAGAAAGAAAAATAGTAACTAAGGATTTGAAAAGCTTCACCTAACAATATAATAAAGAAACATGGGAGCATGGTCTCTCCAGCTGACAAAGGAAGCGCCCCTACGGCTACGTCCCCATTCTGTGACACCGCCTGCAATGTACATGGTGGAAAACACGAGAGTAAGAAAAAGAAGTACCATAGGCCATTAGAGAAATGCCGACTAAATTAGCACTGAGACTCCGTCTAATCCCAGAAAAGAAATGCCATCAACAAGAAATGAAAAAAAATAACAAATGCTGGTGAGGCTGTAGGCAAAAGACATTTGTACACTGTTGGTGGGAATGTACACTAGGACAAACTTTATGAAGATCCAGTATGGATATTCCTCAGAACACTGAAACTAGAAATTCTGTTTGACCCAGCTATTCCTTTTCTAGGTATCTTCCCCAAACAGTTAAAGACATACTACAGTAATACATATATACCCAGGTTTATAGTAACACAATTCATAGCAGCTAAATCTTTGGCTGATTTATACATCAACAGATGAATGGACAAAAGAATATGTTGTTTATACACAATGGAGTACTAGTCTGTAATAAAATCGTGACTCATCTGTAGAAAAATGGATACACCTTAAGACCATAATGTTAAGTGTAATAAATCAAACACACAAGCTTAAATATTTTTCATTTATGAGAAACTGAAATTATAAATAAAAACTAATATAAAAGATGCATAATAAGAAGTAGGAAGATAAATGTCCTGCCTGGCAACATGATATACCCTAGCAACCATACCCCAGCGTGGCCACATCAGGCATATCATGGCCACCATGACACACCGCCCTGAGTTCCAGAAAGTCCACGAACAGCTCCACCACCTTCAGTTCCAGGAAACTTCTGTACTAGTTGCCTTGTCCCGGGAGCAAGGCCACCTTATTTCTATTCTCAGATCCTTCCAGGCAGCAAGGCTTGGAACCACCACCCCTTTTAAATCTTTGCTCTCCCCACCTCCTTGCTGAAACCTATTTCAGATTCAGCTTTCCAATCACCTGAACAAGCCTAATAAGCAGACTCTTGACAAATAAATAAATAAATAAATAAATAAATAAATAAATAAATAAAATCCTGCCATGAGTGGTCTCTACCCTCCTGGCCCCAGATACAACAGATCTTTCTCAAAATGGAAAGGGGATCAAGATGAAGGGAGGAGGGGGAGAGTGGAGAGAAAGGAGATGAAAAGATGGATTAAGATGAGTTATGTGGATGAACCAATTCCACACAAAGTAGTAAACATATGTACTCCAAACATGCAGTAATAAAAAAGAAGTAAGGAAGAAAGTACGTAAGAAATTTTAAACCAAAGACAGCATAAATTGAAAGGGGAAAAAAGGCAGGAGTCTGTTCACTGGAAACGTTACTGAGGATTTCCAGACTCTGAAGCACTTTCTGAAAACTGGAGATGTAAGAGAGATGTGAGAGAAGTACACAGAGAATGGAGAACGGTGGACTGGAAGGTATTTTAGTTTTTTTGAGCTGTCATAACAAAGTATCAACCAGCAGGCATCATATAGGCATCTTACATTTCTAGAGACTAGCTGACCAAGATCAAGCTGTTAGCACATTTGATTATCAGGTCAGGGTCCATTTTCCGGCTCTAAGATAACATCTTGCTTTGTCTTCACATGGCAGAAGGTGCTTTTCAGCTTGAGATGTCTTTTATGAGAGTAAAAATGCCAGTCATTAACCCTAAGGAGCCTGATAGATCTTCGTAGGAAGAAGAATGATCCAAAATGTGATGACGCTCAAAAAACAGTAACTTTTATACATGCTACTGCTCACTCTAGGGTATAATATGATAGAAGAGGAAAATACTGAGACTACAATGTTAAGTGAAATCACTTGGAAGTACAAGCTTACATATCACAAAGTTTCTCTTATAAGAAAAGTAAGTATATATGTGTCTATCTATTTATCTACATGGTCGGAAAAAAACCAAAAAAAGTATTATAATCCAGTGAAGACAGTGTATCTAAAAGAGTACCTTCATATAGTATAATTGTCTTACATGTTTTATTAGTCTATTAATCTGGATTTCAAGCTATATATATGATAATAATCTACATAAGGTCTTATGAGTTAAATTAATCTGATGCTGGAAATATAAAACAGAGGAGGTCAGGATGGGAGAAAAAAAGGAATCAGAATGTGTTATGTACATATATGTACTAATCCTCTATGGTGAATATAATCATTATGTACTGAAAACTTGTACTAATAAAAGTCAAAAAAGGGAAGGGGCCTGAATTTAAATCCCAATCTACAGCTTGTCACTAGATCACTTGTGCAAGGATATCTCTTAACTTCAGGGCCTAAAAATATTATCATATATCACTTTTCAATATGAAAAGTCAAATGATAAAGTATTGAAAAATTGTCTGCCTTTTTAATTGATTGAATTTAGTCAATGTATGTTGTGATGAGTATTAGTTAATCATATTTTAGCTTTAATTAAAATAAAATGCAAAAGTTAAAATGTATATAATGCTTTTTAACAGCTGGCTTTTATCAAGTTGAGATAAAGGCTATATATTCCAATTTTCTGTAGGGTTTTAATCATGAATGGGTGTTGCACTTTGTCAAATGTTTTTCTTCACCTATTGAGATGATCACTTGGTTTATGTCCGTGAGTCTGTTAATGTAGTGTTTTACATTTACTGTTTTACATACGTTGAACCATCCCTGCATCCCTGGGAAGAATACAACTTGGTCAGGGAATATGATCTTCTTGATAATCCTTTGTACTCTGTTTGCAAGCATCTTACTAAGGAATTTTGCTTATGTTTATTTGTGTGATTGGCCTCTAGCTCCCCTTTTTGGTTGGGTCTTTTTCTGCTGTTGAGATCAAGATAATGCTTGTTTCTAAGAATGAATTTGGGTTATTTCTTCTCTTTCAATTTCATTAAAGAGTTTGAAAAGTAATGGCACTAGCTTTTCATTAAATTTCTTGTAGAATTCAGCAGTAAAGCCACCAAAACTAGAACTTTTCTTTGTTGATAAGTTTTTAATTATGTTTTCAATGTCCATGATTAATATTGGTGTATAACAGCTAAATCTTGGAAACAGCCCAAATCCCCTTAAAGTAGAGACTGGATAAAAAAAGACATGAGTTTTTAAAAATACAGTATTATTCAGCCATAAAAATGACTTACTAGCAATAATTTTAGTTAAATGGATCCCCACTCAGGCTATACTCAGAAGTGAAATAAATAGGACATACATGTGTAAATGCCATATCATTTATCTAGTGTGAGAAGGTGAAAGGGTAAATAAGGCCCAAAATGTGTAGTAGATAATTGTGAAATAGGAAGAAAATCTTCAAAAGGGAAGGGAATGGATGTGTAGGGGAAAGTAAAGAGACAAAATTTGAAGGCAAACAAGATAAAATGGAAACAAGACTATGAATATGTGGGTATTGAAAGGGTTGAAGAGGGGGCAGAGGAAAAGGAACAGAATCAAGATACATCATGTACAAGTACAAAGATCACAAAGTGTAAAGGGAAAAGCCATTGAAGTCTTTCTCACCTAATTATGTATACAGTTGCTATATTTCCCAGGAGCCCCATTGGATCTTTATTAACAGAAGCACTTGGAAAGTATATGCCTCCCCAAATTATAGCAGTGACAGGCTACAGACTCACCTCAACAACAATGGTTTTATTAGTGAGCACTATCATACGTCTGGACGAGGATGGAGCTCATGATCATTAGCATCTATTGCATGTTTATGGAGTGGAGGCTTTGTGCACAAGGAAGGCTGAATCTGAAAATAATATCAGTGAGGAATACAATGCATTTCTAGTGTCATCCAGGGAGAAAACAAGCTGATTCAGGAAAGATAAACTCAAAAGTTGTGCTATTTCCATCTAAGGGTCTGATAGGACCAAAATAAAGCAGAGAAGAAGAGGTCCACAGGTGTCTGATACTTGGTGAACTTCTGGAAGTAATTCTGACCCTGGCAATTTGACATATTTTAAAACATATTAAAAAAACAAACTACCTAGCAAGCACAAGTTCTTGAGTTTGATTCCTGAAACCAGGAAGACCAAACAAAACAAAACAAACAACAACAACAACAACAAACTTTTGCATTACCCTCTTCATTGTCCCTTGAGATTATAGGCACTCCAATACAGTGAGAGGCAAATATCAAACAGCATGCAAAAGACAATCTCCATTTTCAATGGCAAATAGAAAATAAGCTTTTTACCAAAATAAAAGAATGGTAATTTTAGCCTAAATACAAAAGCTGTAGTTAGCTACAACATGTAAATAAATGTATTTAGGGAACACACTGGGTAGAGCCAATAGGCCATGCCCCCTCACACAGAAATCCATATGGAGGGCCGGGGATATAGCTCAGTGGTTCTGGTGCCTGTCTTGCAAGCGCAAGGGCCTCGGTTCCATCCCCGGTAATCACATAATAATACTGGGCGTGGAGACTCACCCCAGCAGCAACCAGTACCACATACCACAGTGCCGGGCATGCTGGCTCACGCCTGTAATCCCAGCACTGGGAGGCAGAGGCAGGAGGACTGCTGTGATGTGAGTTTGAGGCTGAGCTCAGGGCCAGCCTGAAGTACAAAGCGAGACCCTCTCTCAAAACAAACAAACAAACAACAACAGAAAAAGAAATCCATATGCAGCCATTATCACTGTAGCAAGACTTGAGTGGCTCTCAGTTTGTGTTTGCACTTGCTATTTGGAGACATGCATGAACACTGTAAACAGCTGCTTTCAAATAATCAAGTTCCGGTAAATTTTCCTTATTTTTTAGGCCTATCCATGAGTTCAAGTGTATTAAAGAACCTCTCTGCTAGAGTTTTTATCAGTCTTAAATTTCTGTTACTGTGGAACAATTTATAATTGATCAGTTTAAATTAACATTTATTTCACAACCCAATTTATGAAAACAAAATTGCCGTGATACCAAAGCCAGATCCTGGTAATTTAACAAAAAGATAGTTTAGTATCATTCATGAACACAGATGAAAACATCTTCAACAAAATACTAATGCATTAGGTCAAAAATACGTAAAAGCAAATAGACTACCCTTGGAAATTGGTAGTGGCAGTGGTATCCTTTAACCATTATACTTCAGTACTGTTCTAGAAATCTTAGCCAACGCAATCAGAAAAGAAAATTAACTACCAATTGGTACTTGTCCCTGATAGGCAGGATGGGTACAGCATTTGAAAGATGAAATAATGGGGCTGGGGTTTTAGCTCAGTGGTTCCGGCACCTGTCTTACAAGCGCAAGGGCCCAGGTTCAATCCCCAGTAACCACATACAATACTGGGCATGGAGACTCACTCTCCAGCAGCAATCAGTAGCACATACCATAGTGCCAGGCATGGTGGCTCACACCTGTAATCCCAGCAATCGGGAGGCAGAGGCAGGAGAATTGCTGTGATATGAGTTTAAGGCTGAGCTCAGGGCTAGCCTGAACTACAAAGCCAGACCCTGTCTCAAATAAAAATAAATAAATAAATAAATAAAAGAAAGATGAAATAACGTAGCCAGTATATGGTCAGGTAAAAAAGAAAATAATTACATTATCATATCATAAAGAATATTTTTCAAATTTAGCTATTATCGTATTTCCTGTGGAAAACAGAACTTTTCCACTAGGATCAGGAACAAGGCAATGGTATCCTTTAACCATTATACTTCAGTACTGTTCTAGAAATCTTAGCCAATGCAATCAGAAAAGAAAATTAAGTACAGTGTATTTAGACTGGGATGAAAACAGATACTACTATTTTTGTTTAATGATGATAGTATCACCTATGCAGAAAATCAGAAAGAATGAAGGATAAAATTCCTGGTAATAATAAGTGATTATAACATGGTTGAAGAATAGAATGCTAAAACACAAGAATCTATTGATTTTCTATATCCCACCAATGAACATGTAAATTAAAATAGTACAATTTATATCTGCTTTTCAAAAATGCAATAGTTAAGTACATATCTAATAAAATATACAAGATCTATACAGGAAAATGATAACCATGATGAAAGAAGAAATGGAGTGAATATGTATTCCATATTCACAAATAGGAAGATTCAATGCTGTCAAAATGTCAATTCTCCCTAACTTCAACTACAGATTCAGTAAGGTACCATCTGAAATTCAGCAGACAGTTTTGCTATTATTGCCAAATATTCACAAAATCTAGATGATTATAAGATTTCTGTGGAGTGGCCAACAATGGAGGTGGTCAACACAACACTGAAGAAGAACAAAGTTGGAGGTCTGATATTTATAAAGCTACATTAATAAGAAAATATGACCTTATTAAGAGAAACAAATCATTAGCACAAGATAGCCACAAACATATTCATACAATTATGCTTGATTCATCTTTGACACAGCAACAGAAGTATAGAGAAATATGGTCTTCTTAAACAGAAGTGGTACTATAAAAACTACACATCTGCAGGAAAATGTCAATCTGGACACAGAATTTACATTCTTTACAAAAATTAACCCCTTAAATATAAAACAAAAAAGCATACAACTTCTATAAAACACCACAGGAGAAAAATTTTGCAACAGAGAGTTGCAAAAAATTGTTTTGTAAATCATCTATAAGAAATAATGTCTCCTAAACATTGAAAAATGGTAGCATTCCATGAACAGAAAAAGAGTAGTTTTTAATTTTTATGAGAGACTGAGCAGATTTCTTAAACTACATCATACACTAGGTAGTAACAGATTGCAGAAATGTCTATCCATTTCCTTAAAGATTAGAATATTTTGCATAAAATCTGATTTGTGGCTCATGTAAATGATATGCATTATTAATTTATAATGTAACTCCAAGAATTTTCAGGAATTTATTTATAGGAAAGATATTTTAATACCATGTCCAGAAACAGCAGAAAAAAAGAATGGCATGACTTCCAAGCATGGAGAAGTAACTTATTTAATAAAAGCAATGATCAATGTATTAAGTATTATCCTTTTGCAAGGGATTTTTTATTGCTGTTTGTAAAAAATATCTTTTTCTTCTTGTGTTACCTCAGAACCCTAAACGAGAAGGCTGAGTTCCTTAGTACTAGAGTAAAGCAATACCTGTGGAATAGATATTTCCAAGGAAATAATATAAAGTACTTGAACCATACCTTATCTTGCAGAAAAGGAACTGTATATTTAGAATATCATTTTGATTTATAAAATGTAGTAGATACTCCATAAAGTATTACATATGAGTCATAGGCACCACAGTTTATATGGGCCAATAACATCAGATAAATATTTTCCTACTCTGGAAGATGGAATGAACTATAATAGAAATTGTCCAATTGTATGTATGTTGTATGTCATTATCTGTGTAAATTAGCACATCACTTAATCTTTGTTATTTCCTTCTAGTACCTCTGAAAGGTTGAGGCAGGAAGATTATGAGGTCAGGCTCAGCCTGGATAACTTAGAAACTTAACAAGATATTGTCACCAAAAGAAAAAAAAAAACAACAGATAAACAAAATGCCTAGCCCATCTGCCCACCTAACTCATTAAACAGGTTAATTATGTAGCATTTGTTATATTCTCTGCAAGACACGAGGCTTAAGCAACGGTTGAGTTTTCAAGAATGAGTTCAAGTGACTGCGGAGCTGGTGCTAGATGAAGTGGTGAAGGATGTTGGGCAGGAAGATAATGAAAGAAGAAAATTAGGGAGGACTGTGGATTTGCATGAGTTTTCACTCTCAGGCGAATCCTGCAAGTAGAGAATATTTCCTGCAAGAAGAGAATATTTTCTCCCAAGAATCTTGCTTGGGGTTTTAGTTGTATCAGAGTTTTTCTACCTCTGAGCAAGCCAGTTATAATTCACTGCTAATATGCTCCTGCTCTGCCAGGGGAGACTCACAGCCCAAGCAGTGATTTGCAGCTGTCCCGGTCAGTGAGCAGAATCAGGCCAGGAGCCTACAGGAAGTCCTGCACAGAGAGCTGACATGGTTGGGGATCAGAGAGAAGGAGGAGTGGATGAGCCCGAAGTGATGGCCCTGGTCAAAGAGGATCTGAGTAAAGCTCTGTAAGTGCTCACTAAGACCAGCTTTTCATTTAATTTTCTTCCCAGATTTTCATTTTTAAACATTTTGCTAGGAAATTATCTAGATACAGAATATTAAAATACAATTTTCTATATAAGAGGAAAGGCACTGCTGTTTAAATAGAGTGCCTTAATAAGTGCAAACCAGTTATGATTCCAGAACTTAACAGAAAGCCTTAAAAATATCTTTTCAAAAATTTCAATCTTCCTTTTAATTTTATCTTGAAGAAAATATACTGTCTTTAAAAATAAGTGGAATAAAGTGAAAACAATCAAGGAATACCCACATTTGTTCTAAGACAAAACTCCTTCCTAACTCTAATGACATTACTTTCGAAGAGTGCACATCAGGATTAAAAAAAAAAAAAGCACTTTTCTCAGATCATCATGTTTTTCATGTTTTGGGCTTCCTAAAATTGGATAAATCCAACCATTGTCCTTAATAGATAACTCCATATAAAATATGGTTTATACCAAATGATTTGTTACAAGTGTCTTAAAAAGCAAACGAGAAGATGATTAATCATCGCCCATTCCGGAACTGTCCTAGTCTGTGACAGTCATTTGTGAACAAAAAATTCACATTCTTCAGTTTTGCCAGGAATACTGTTACATTATGTAGTTACATTTCCCACTGAGATAATAGGGAAATCTTTGCTTCAAAGGTTGTTCCAAGTCAAAATAAAATAATTTTATGAAGATGCAAATTATTTCAGCTGAGAAATTAGCTATGTCACAGGGCAAAATAATACCTATTAGCATTTACTCCTAGAATAAGTCTATTTGGATATAATCATGACTAAATCAAAACACATTTGATGTACTTGATTTAGGCAACAGTATACCGCATTCCTTTTGTTCAAAATCATCGCCCTCTAGAAAGTTTTGTTTTTAAGTGATGAAATATGTCCATCTCAAATTTAAAGGGCTAAAATAAGTCTCTATTTGCAAGCTATATTTAAAATGAAAACACATGTGGACATGGCAGTTAACAGTACAGAATAAGGTTTTCAAGAAATCAATCTGAAAAAAAAAAAAAACCTGAGTAAATATAGAGAAGTGCTTTGGCTTCTCCAGGAGGTGCAGGGTTTCTATGCAGAAGCAAAGTTTTGGAAGTAAAGGGAGGAACATTTCCTTTCCACTTTGAAGCCTTGTTCAGAGGGTATTCCTCTTCCACCAAAAGTGTGTGGAAAGTGCATTTATACAACCAGAAAACAAGACTTAAAATTCCTCTTTCCCTAAAACCTAGCCATGCCTGGGCAATTCATCTTTTGCCTTCATAATCTAATTTACTTAATTTAAAAGCTGTAATTTTAAATGACACTGTTAACTTTATTTTACAGATGAGAAAAACAATGCCAGTGAATTTATGTAATGCTTCCAAGATCACAAGTGATAAAAGTGAGTCTAGCTTACTTCAAGTAAGTACCCTATTTTTATTATTCCTGCTGTCCCATGCTATTTGTGACTATTACTTTTATTAGTAAGAATCTTGCTTGGAAGATCAAGTTTAAGAAGGAAAATTTAATAATAATTGTTATTATTTTTTATGCTTATGTGCATCCAAGTATTGTTTGACCAAAACAAGTCTGATTTCTATTGACCTAGAAGTGAAGTGCAAAAATTCAAACTGATAATGGTTAGGGGTGGCTCGTATCTCTAAGTACATTTCCATTTTCAGGCTATTAAATAAAGAGAGTCTAACTGTCTTGAGCTGCATGGGACAACTCCTCTTATTTACATGAATGATGCAGGGAAGCACTGCCAGATATGGTTAATTGATTTGTGAGCAGGCCACTGCTGAGGAGCCCTGAAAACAATGAAGGTGATCTACAAGCATCAAGTTAAACTGAATGAAGGTGGTACATGTGTATGTGGAGTGTCTGAAAGTGGAGGGTGCACATGTAGCGCCTGGAATGATCTCTGTAAATGTACTGAAAATGTGGGTGAGGTGGTATGGAAATAGGCTAGAAATATGGATGTTTAGGTATAAGCAGGTCACTGGCAGTGTACACAAATACAAATAAATGGTATTTATCTTCAATGATTTATGATCCTAAGTACCAAATATTCTCTAAAATCTAATTCAAGTCAAACAGTCTCCTAGTGACTAGGAGGAAAAACAAAAGACCACTCTCATTATTATCCAGAGATTTGGCTCTGATTCCCTCACCTTGATGGATGGTTTCCTTGGGGGCCACTTTTACCATTTATAAAATTGCCAAGCACAGTGATCTTTGACCATCCCATATCTGACATTCAACTTACTCCTGTCCCCGTCACAAATTCCTCAAGGGTTACCAGGAGTATCATTATACTGACGAGTGGATTTCACTTTTTACTCTCCTGTCAAATGGAGATGCTAATCAGTAGTGAAATGGCCACAGTGTGGCCCTGGAAAAAGAATAGGCAGCCTCTTGGAACTTGACATAGGATCTTCTAGAACATGAACAATTATTGTCACAGATAATTAATCTTTTGCTGAAGTGACTGCTACATGTCTCTTCTACTTACCAGACCACAGGATGGAAATCTGGGAGAGGTCACATTTAAAGTACTCTGCATACTGTAAAATATACTGTTTATGAATAGATGCTATCTGAATATACAGTCTTGTACATGGCCTTGGTCTCTTGTGCCCCAGACAACTGAGATCTTAGCCACATAACAAAGCAGACTCTAGTGATGCCCTCCTGGGCCAGGGAATTACCTCAGCGGTTCTGATGCTAACCTCGCAAGCACAAGGTCCTGAATTCAATCCCCAATCCAAAAAGAAAAGAAAAGACATGCCTTCTTTCCTCTTTCACTTCTTCTTTCCCTTCCGTAGAGTCTTTCCCTTCCCTTAGATTATACGAATCTAAATGTCTCATACATTTAATACAAAAAGAGAATACAAAACAAAGGTAAATGAACACTCAAACATGGCTTCATCAGGACTCCCACTCAGCCTCACGTGACAATATTACCAAGACACAGGCAACTAACCTCCGTCACAATAATTCCTACTTACCAAAAGCTTTATAGCATCCATTTTGTTTCTTAAACTCACTTCCTGTATTAAATATAAAACTACCACCATTTTATAACAGTTTACTAAGGCCATAAGGAAGTTTATGAACTATAGGGGATGAACTGAGGTCATAACATATACATGAAGCTAGTGCTATTTTTGTAAAGCAAAAGAGCAGCAGTATGTCATTCTCGGACTACTTTCCTCAAAATGACATATACCTAATTTTTATGGAATCTGCCATCAGTTTGAGAAGGCATGTGCTTCGTAGTCATGAGATTGCATTTTCTAGTCAACTTATAAAGAGCCGTTTTTATACCTTCTTCTACTGGGAGTCTCTACATTTCTCTTGTCATGGTTTTAATTAGGGCTTCTGCAAAAGATGCAAACACCTGAAACTTCTCCAGGATAGCAATATCAAGTCCTCAGAATCTGTTTTCTTTAAACATTAGCAGGAATTTTAATCAGTCACATGTATAAAATATTTATCTCCAAGCAGGTATATTGGTGGATGCTTTGGCATGTGGCTTTGACCAATAACTCTCTTATTTTTCTGATGTTAATCTAGACATTTCACATTCCACATTATGATGGGAATTCAGCAGATGGAAAATTAATCTCATCAGCACAGCTCAGTGAAATTCTAATGATAATCACATATGTAATTTTCAATTTTGTAGAAGCTGCATTGAAAAGGGTAAATTTTAATAATATACTTTATTTAACCTATCTGGAGTATTATTCTTTTCATATACAAACAATATAAAAATATTGAGATCTTGCCATTTTTTAATAAAAAAGCTGATTTACACTTAGAGCATATTTCTATTATGAATGTTGTTTTTAGAGTCCAGTAGTTACTATACGCAGTACAGATTTAGAGAACAGTTAATGCACTAAGGTGGTAAAGGGTAACGAATTTGTCTCACACATCTATCTTAGCAAGATCTGCAACAATTTGTCTGTTTGATTTACCAAACTGAAAAGAGAAAACTAAGAACATAACTGCAAAAGTTGTAAGTCCAACTTTGGGGTTTTGCATGGATCCTATTTAATTTTTACCTTATGATAAACATGTTACCAAGAATTACAATTGAATATGTAATTATCTCTCATAGGATAAAGTATTGCTTCTTATTACACCAACAACATATTATATTTAAAACATATCTAAATAATTATTTTTATATTAATAGAATATAATAATGGAGAAAATATTCCTTACAGCCCTTCACATTCTTTTTATATTTTAACAAAATAAAAATATCACTTGCATTATTTCTTGAGTTTTTCAGAACACTGACCTTAGTTTTTCAATGGAATCTCCAGAGTGGCTTTTGAGAAGGCCCCAGTTCTGAGGAATATTTGAGGGATGTTTTTGAGATGCTATCACATCTTACATAGGGTGCTCACTAAACTTCAGTCCTTGCATGTAATTCCTATAAATGAAGCCCAGATAAAGTTTTTGTGTTATACTTAATTTTATGTACTTTCTATTTTCTTTTATGTTACTTGTATGTTTACATTGAGACGGGGTCTCTCACTAGTTTAGTGCGGCCTAGAACTCACCACGTACACAGGCCTGGCAATCTTTGTACCTCCCGCCTCCTAAGTATTGAGCTTGCAGGTGAGTGCTACCTGGTTCTCTAGCAATATTTATGAAAATAAAGTAAGAATATAGACTAGAGATTCAAAAATCAAACTATTTCTTCAATATTACATGGAAAAAAAGTACTCTTTGAATCATAAGCGATATCTTTGTGTTGCAGTTAGCTAGTTGCTTACTCCAAATTCAAAGTCTACATCACTGCTTATAGAAGAAAAGCATTTCCTAAATATTTGCATTGTCCTAATAGTTCACATTTTAAATATTAGTTCAGGTCTCATGTATGGCCAAATGTGTTTGAAAGCAGAATTGTGAAGTAATCTAGATTTTGTTTTTAACATTGCCCTCTTAATCTGTGATGGACTGATCAAGAGACAGAAAGGCAAAAGCAGGAATGGAGAGCAGGAAGGGAAAATTATATGCATACTGAATACTGGTAGCATTTTCCTTTTGTGGGAGGTATTGTACTTTTTCACAAGTATATAAACACATGCTGTAATTTTAAAAAATATAAGTCTTGTAAAGTCTTAATATGAGAGAAATTCAAATATATCATACTGAATACATGGATACATGCTAAATTTTTCTTTGTTCTCTCAGATTTTTTCCAAATATATCTCCAATTAAGCAGCCATTTCAACTATTTCCAAGCCTGCCTTGCTCTTAGCATTGTCTGTGCGACCAAGAAACAACCAATGAAATGTAAGGAGAAGTTTCTGGTTGGGTTAAACTCTTTAAAACAGAAGATCTAAATGGTTTGTCTTCTTTTAAAAATTCACTTTTCACATTTTCTCTTCTATCTTAGACTGGAGAGTGGACATATGAAAACAGATCAGGCCTTTCATCTTAAGATCAAGGGACATGAGGACGGCGATTCACAGTAAGGACAGAGAAGTATAAAATCAGAATAATCTAGGATGTCTAATAACATCATGGAGTACTGTTCCTGTAACAGCCTCAAATCATCCATACTCAGAGTTTTTATGAACTGAAAAAAATAATGAATCAGAATAACTAGCTTAAGTTTCTGATAATCAAATCAGTACAAAAGTCACAGACTTGGGGAGATAGTACCACAGAGGGCAATTATTAAGTATTGATACAGAAGTCTGTAGATTACAGTGAATAATATTCTCTGACTTCTTTCACCTGAAGCCGAGTTTAGACCACATAGGAATATTTTCTGAAAATATAAGAAAGTCTTTGAAAATTTAGAATTCTTCTGCATGTACGCGCAACATAGCAGTACTTCAGAAGTAAGAGCCTGTCTGTTGACAATATTCTCTCCTTTTCTTGACAGCTGCCTCATATTATGAAGACATTAAAATGTCACTTACTTTTCCATGTGTGTGAGGGAAATCTGTCCCTGCCATTTTATTAACACACAGCATGGTAAAATTACAGATAAAAATCAATTATAATTTTAAAAAGTTTTGAAAGATTTGCCCATGGGGAATAAATATACTAATAGGGTCATCTTGACTTTGCTAAGGCACTGAGTTGAGAAAACTGGAAAGCAGTTCACTTTGATTCAAAATGTCTCCAAATGCTGTCAGAAACTTTCTAAAGTGTCCACAAACAGAAGCTGCATTGTGCTGATAAGAAAGAGAAAGTAATTTTTATATATAATGCATAAAGTCTTTAAATTGATTTTTAAATCTGCTCTTTCTAAATTGTCTATTTCAGGGCTCATCGTGATATTCACAATTCTCAGAAAGCCAACTGTGACAGCTACTGCATGCCAAGCACACAGTTCTGTCTTCCCTTGACTTATAAGACAACATGAGATTGTCCGTCTGCTTCAGAAGCAAAAGCTTTATCAGATGTTGACTCCACAGGAAGATGAGAGATAGTGTCAGTCAACAACTTTAATATTCATTTTCTGAAGATGTCTTTGCTGCAACTTACTAGACTATTTCCAAAAGAAACAACTCGTGCTATATAGAATTTTCATGGATGAGGAAAAACATCTGGCGAAAACCAATAGTTGTAGAAACACAAAGCAAGCCAATATTAAAGAAAACAAAGTTAACACGCTATTAAAAATATAAAACATAGACTACCAAATTCATTTATGTCCATGTTAGAGAAAATATGGCTTATGAAAATTTGTGCAATTTATGAAAACTTGAACATAGAAAAGGGGAAAAATAACATAGTAATATACACTATCAATGCATTTGTTGTAATGTTATGGGATTTTATATGAGAACTATGTAAAAGTTGTATGTACAACATAAACAATTAGAACCATAAACCTTTAACAATATGTACAGCAAAGTAAAAGGATAAATTTCATGAGAACCACAAGACTGATCATTTCTCATACAGTTTAAGTGAAAAAGACAGGAACTCTATTAATTTTAGTAAGGGGCTTGTTGTTAATTTCAAAATTCAAATTTTTCATCTACGTATGTTTGAGTGTTGCAGTGCATTGAATGCTAACATCTCTCCAGAATTCATACCTTTAAACGCAATCCTTAATGTGACAGAATTAGGCCAGTCCTATGGGAAGTAAAGGTGCCACACAATGGAGCCCTGATGATGTGATCACTGCTTTTACAAGTGGTCTGAGGCCAGTTATTTTTCCTTCCCTAGATCTATGAAAACATATTTCAGTCTCTATAATCCACAGTCTATGCTATTTTTGTTACAGCAATTTGAACTGGCTGCATCTCATATAAGTGTGACACCATATCATAAAATTAGTACTAAGTTATTTTAAATGTATGAAAAAATCTAAACATGGACAAAGATTTCAATTAAATAAATAATATGTGCAAACACTGAAACATATCCCTTGTTTTAGTTACTTTTCTCATTGCTGAGACAAAATGCATGAGGCCCAGAGTTAAAGCTTATTTTGCTCACAATTTGCAGAGATTTCAGTTCAGAGTTGGCTGGTTCAGGGCAGGGTGCCATGGCAGGTGGGCATCTCTGAAGAGAAATAGTTCACCACAGGCAGAAAGTAACAAAGTAGTAAAGAAGCAGCAGCAGTAAGTCACAATAACTCCATCTGTCCCTCCTATTCTGTCCCAGCCACTCATGCTTAAGTCAGGTAGCATTTATGCCAGGATGGCCTTCCCACTACCCACTCTCAGCATTACGCCAAATGAAACAGTGGGCTATTCCAATAATCACACACGCACTTCATCCCAGCATCACACAGTTAATCCCGCTATCACACACTCTGTATTCAGCTACCCATAAGGCCCACCTTATGACCACTTGAGGCTTTGGCAGAACATCTAGACACAACACAACTTCACATTTTCCTTACAGAAGAACATGTAAAATAAAATTTTTCTGTATGTATCTACTCTACATCAGAAAAACACTATACAATTCTCAAATCCCCTGCTCTGTGATATGAACCGAGAGACTGAGGAAGAGCTCTGTTGATTATGCCTGATGGATGCGAAGAGAAAGCAGACATGGCACCCATACCACTCACCACAGACATGTCTGAGGCAGTGTCTGTGGAAAGACACAGCCTAGTTGACTATCTCCATCTATCCCACACTAATGTAAGGGCCTATGGTGATTCCCTGCTGTGCCAATGCTGTGTGCCAGTGAATGGAGAACTGTCAATTATTCCTCTCCTGTCCTAAGCTAACAATAAAAAAGTGATAAATTACCTCACTCTGTCAATTACAAAGTGAGGAAGGGTTATAAAAACTGAATATTGCAATTCTTTTAATGACTGTATAAGTGGCTAGGGGGCATCCCAGTGCAGCCATGTTATGTAACTAACCAGAAACAACACAGCACAGCTTAGAGAACTAAAACATGAGTTTTTGCCCTGGAGTACTGCCCAGATTTCAGATTAGCCTCTGGTAAGCACAAACATGAAACAGACAAGAGCAGTACTGCAAAGACTTTGAAATCCATAACCCACAAAGGAGAGCCACTAAGGATATAGATTCTAAACATCAGTGGGTTGCTTGCATGCCACAATACATGTTAATGGAAGCTTATGTATCACAAGATTAATATATAAAATACAATGCAAAATTTCTTCTCAAAATTAGAAAATATCTAAACAAGAAAGAAGAAATTCTTTGAAATAATTCAAAAAGTTAAGTTCCAATATGATACTTACTATAAATGGCTGACATCCATTTTAATATACAGATCATAAATGTGCCAGCAAACTTAGTAACAATCTCAGAAATTAAATGGACACAGAAGTCTCAAGAAAAAAATAAACAGGAATCTAGCAAAGTTCAGAAATAAAAAAGAGCTATAAAAAGGGGATATGTCTACATAAACATAACAGACTGCTCTGCTGAGTTCTTAAAATTATTTTTGATGATTGAAAATAAAAGCTATGACACTGTGAGGTGATTTTCTACATATACAGAGAAAGTTCTCAAAATGGCTACACTAAAAAGAGGAACCTAAAATCTGATAGTTTTAGTACTGCTTTTACAATTATAAAATAAACAAGTACTCTGTCATACTTTAAGAATTAATATAAATCCTTGAACAATCACTAAGATTACTACAGAAAATAAATACAATCAGAAAAACTACAGATAAATTAAAATTGCATATTATATGAAAGCACAAGAACAGAAAGAAAACTGACACAGAAAACACGGAATAGAAAGCCAAAATATAATCTGAAAGAGCTATTACTAAAACAGAAAAATATACTTATGGTTCAAACCAAAATGAAATGAAAACAATCCATTTTGCTGGAGGAAAAAAAAACTATAGAAACTGGAAAAAATATATTTGTTTCACTGGAGATCAAGATTTACTTTGGTTGAAGCAGGGAATTCTTCCAAGCATTTCAGAAAGAAAGAACATTAATTCTCTACAAGAGAAAAGAATATTTCCCAATCAATTTTATGAATCCGGCATTACAAGATTACCAAAATAAGACTAAATTTTTAAAAAGTCACACATTAATATCCCTCATGAACAATGAAATAGCAATCCTCAGTAAAATATGAGAAAATAAAATCCAATGCATACAAAGAAAACTACACCCTGATTCAGAGAGGGCTATTTTAGTAATACAAGACTAACCTAATATTTAAAAATCAATCAATGAAATGATAGAAAATGCACAAGTATATAAACTGACATGGAAAAATATTTTCCAATTATAACACAAGGGGGTTGCTTCTTTTATTTTTAAAAGGCAATGACTATATAAATAAATATATATATATATACACATATATATATACATGTGCATAAAATCTTTCATACATACATATTTAAACATTTACATATTTAACAAATAAAATATAAATCCAAAACTAACATAACTGATTACCTATGGGGAAGGAACAGAAGGAGAAAATACAAGAGATCAAAGCTGAATTCTGCAAATGTACTCTTATCAAAGTCTGATTTCATTCCATATAAATGCTTTGTATAATGATTAAACCAAATAAGTCTAATGAAGTTAGCTTATATCAGTTTGGGAAGCATCCCACAAAGGTAATTATTTTCAGTGAATTTAAACACAGAACTTTGAGCACACATTTCTGAAAGATATATTCCAGGAGAAAAAAAACTACAAAGATAATTAAAACATGATTATGATCATATTGTTACATATATTCACTTTAAAGTAGTAACTGGCTCAATATCTTTAACAACCAGATTAACACAAAAGAAATAGAAATGTAACACTCTGAAAAGTTAATGAAAGGAAGTTGAAATCTGAAATTTGAATTGACAATACCAATAATGATTCATTTTTTCTATTTGATCTTATAAATTATATTTTTAAATTTCTACTGTAAAAATTCCTAGAAGCAAGATAAATGCAGCTGCAATGAACACCATGGTTACTAAAAATGCGACATCTGAATAATACTTTTGAATTGGAAAAAGAATTCTTGGAAAAACTGTAGTCTCATGATGGAGAGAAAACATTCTAGAGACTAAAAATCAGTCATGTTCCCTCCCATTTCTCAAAAGTAGGCAATTTTAATAACTACAAAACAATAATAAATGCAACTGATCAAATATGGAAAAAGTGAGATCTTGTAATATTAGTAAAATGGCACAAAACACTGATATATTTGGAGGCTGCTAATATACTGTACTAATTATTTCAAAAGTTCATAAAGAAAATCATCTAAACATTACTCAAACTTCACAGTATAAATTATACTTCAAGAAATCAAATAATTTAAGAAGAAAATTTCTCTGGAAAACATTAATTCCAGCTAATTTATCTCTTTCCAAGAGATGGAAATACAGACCATACCCATTTTGGAAACCCCAATGGAATTATATACCTAAACAAAATTGTCCATTGTTGCTAAACCATCAGTAATGAGTAGCTGAGAGTAACAAAACATAAACCCACTGATCGATCGCAACAACACAAAAATGGAGAAAATAATTTACTATACAGAACCTTATACAAAACGTCCTTATCAAAACAAATCTGAACTTCTTTAAAATCTAGGAAATAACTGTCAGCTTCTAAAAGCACAAAGAACAGGTGGTACAAGTTAAAACCCACTTAAGAGATGCCAAATTCAAAACAGGGAGAATTCAATAAAAATCATATAATTTCAATTAAAAATTAGAAGATGAAATTCTTATAATTTACAAGACCCTCTAAAAGATATTCAGAAAAATACTTACTAAATACCATATAGTTCAACTATACTTGAGACTTGATTTAACTGTATAAATGTATTAATGGGACAACTTGGGGAAATCTGAACACTATATAGATATTAAATGGTATTAAGGAATGTTTATTCTTTATATGTGGCATGACCACAGTAGTACACTAATTTTAAATGGAGTACTTATTTCTTACATTTACGTTCTGAAATACTTATAGATAAGAAATAAAATAAATAGAATTTGCTTGAAATTACACATTAGGGTATAGTGTTAATAAAAAACAGGAGAAAGTTAATAATTAAATAGCATACATGATTCTACAGAACATATGCTAATGAGTACAGAAAAATGAAAACGGTGATGATATTCACCACACAACTCTTTTTGTATATATTTAAAGCCATTTTGTATAAGTAGAAAAAAAAACAATTTAGCTTGGAAAAAAAGCCAGAAGAATATTATATACAATAAAAAAGAAAAAGAGAAAGACATGAATGCATTTAAACTAACAATTATGTAAAAAAGTGAGCCTATTTAATTTGCATATTAAAAAGAAAACAAACTAAAATTATAGAAGTAGCATATAAGATATTGGAACACTAATATTAATGAGTCAATATTTAAAAGATCTGTTTCTGAAATGCTAAAATATTAAAATTTATACTTGGTTATACTAAACATGCTATTTTTAATTTTCATTACTATATGTTTGCAATAAATAATAAATATTATGGGAAATTATATATATATATGTGTGTGTGTGTGTATATATATATATATATATATATATATATATATATTTCCTCATTCTCAGATCTTATTCTCATCACCAGAGTCTTTTCTACATGTTTTCAAGTACACACTAAAAGGCAGCAATAAAATAGTACAAAGAAAAATTAAAAGCCAAATTGAAAAAAAGGAAAACAGTAAACGGTAAACACATAAAAAGTGTTTTAAGTAAAAATTACACAGTAAGCTGCTGAAAATGATTTCAATCAATGATAAAATTAGTATAAATAACCTATGTTCCATAATTAAAAGATAGATCAGGTGATATTCAAAAACAAGTGACACAAAATGTCTAGATGAAAACTTGAAAATATATATCACAAAATACTGACTGTAATAGTCTCCAATTATCTGCGGTGCAGTTTCCTGTGGTTTAAAGTACCTAGAGTCGACCATGGAATGGATATATTAAATAGGAAATTCCAGAACTATACATTCAAATTGTCCTCAGTTCTTAGTAGCATGATGAAACGTCCCATCACGTTGCTCTGT